>APFE031686589.1:102107-115752 GCA_000404065.3 Pinus taeda
TATGCTGTGTTGAGTGAGGAGATGTTCAAGAATTCTATTTCTTCCTAGATGTACTTGTGCAGGCAGCCGCAGTATTTGAGTATCAAATGCTGCTCTGAATCCTTGATACCCAACTTTGTGTGAAGGGTATGGAAAATATTGGTGAACTCTGGCACGTCTTGGTCCCTTCCCTACCGCAGTATGGTCCACTTTATGTATTCATCCTCATAGCTTTCGACAGGGTAGTACTGCTCCTTGATGGCATCCCGGAATGAATTCCAAGTGGGTGTGGCTAAAAATAGTGAGCTGGTAATTTCATCCTTCTGCTCGCAGTAGGTTTCCCACCAGTCCTTGACATGGGGGGCTGCTTTGAGAAGAGAAAAAATAATCTTTTTCCGACTCGAAAATTCATGAACAGAAAAATAACCCTCTTGCAGATTTAACCATTTATCTATGATATCCGTGTCTATCTGACCCTCAAATATGGGGATTTCAAAATTAAGGTGTACCTTAAAGGGAATGGCATTTCCAGAGTAGCTGCTGGAAGTCGATGTGTCGCTTCTGGGTAGCTGCTGAAGGATCTGGGCAAAGCTGTCCATCATCGCGTTCCGTTGTCGCTCGAGGGCTTCTTCGAGAAAGATTTTGATAGGATTTCCTGCCCCCTCATCCTTCTTCTCATCCACTTGGGAGGCCATTGGGATTTTCGAGGCTGGTCTTGCAAAGGTTCGACCAGTTCAAGCCTAACTCCTTATATCCCGACCTCATTGGGGACATGCAAAGAAAAACAGAGGAAAAGCAGACCGCTCTGATACCACTGATCCGGACTTAAACATGAATGCAACAAATTACAGAGATAACCATAAACACAGATATGTAGCGGAAATAATACTTCATTTCATTAATGTATAATACTGGAATATGCTTACAAACAGTAATGGAAATTAACCAGCTAGGGCGATGGTAGCTTATCTCTGAGAAGAGATGTGGTGGCTACATGCCTCTAAATTGTGTTACAATGAGGCTTGAAGGCCTATTTATTGTTGAGAAACAATGGAAACCCTTAACATTCCAAAACCTAACCTAGAGTGAATGCCAGTTTTGGGCCTCGTTGGGGTAAATTGGTCATCAACTTCGAGGTGTAAATTTGGCATATTATCTCTGTTTGACATGTACAATAGCTCGTTAGAAATATCTATTTGAGCACTACCACTTTGGGAAGGGAAATGCAGTCCATGGACCCATTTTTTCCCCATATTTCCCAAAAACGTCGTTTAGGGCCTCAAAACGGCTTCGGAAGTTTAGGACCCGAAAAGCTACTAAAAATAGTAAGTTGTGCTACAATTAAGGAAATTGAAAATGCTGAGAGAAACAATGGTGGGGGTCCAGGTGGACTTGGAAGGTGGCCACCAAGATCCACCTGGATCAGACTGGTGATTCCCAGGAAAGGAAAAATCTATAGAACAAATGTTTCCAAGGGCTATGTATCATGGAAATCGACCCTTAGGAGAGGTAGCAATGAGATGGACATGGCAGTTGTATGTTACATTTTAAAGGAAAGCATCCAACATGAGGCATGTCTCTTCGAACCTAAATATCTATAGCATATTTTTATTCTAACATGGAAATTTGAAAGTAAAAATATGGCCACTTGAAAATTGGTCATGCTCCCCCTCATAAATCAACAAGGTTGAAACCTAAGTGGATGAGATAAGAGAAAAGGAATTATGTTTCAACTATGACAATAATTATTGTAAGGGGCGTAAATGTTGTAATAGCCCCTGGTTGATTTTGAATGTAAATAAATTAAACCAAGGTCATGGGACACGTAGTCTGAGCTAAATTTTGGGTGCACATTATAGTGCATGCCACTTGTGGTTTAATAATCACTATGGAATTTTTCAAAGGCATTGACAAAGGAAAAGATAAAATAATTGACAATTAATTATGAAAATAAAGGAAAATAGGAGAAAAGGAAGGTGAAGAGACACAAATTATGCAAGAGAAATTAGAGGAAAAATAAAGGAAAATGATGAAAAATGAGACATCAAAAATAAAAATGAATAAGAGAATTAGTTCACATCTTTTGGTCATTACAACTTTTTTCATTTCAGTTTTGGCTCTCTCCTTTCATTTTCTCTCTCATACACTCTTGCACACCTATAATATTCTTGGAGCACTCTAGTATTCACTTGGAATTGGAAGAAGTCAAGAAATAAATAAAAGGAAAACAAGGGAGTGTAAGGAGACCATTGGATGAACAACTACAATAGGCTTACCTTGCAGGTAACATATTGCATGGGTAATTTCCTTGCTGATTTTTGGATGCATGGTATATGCATGTGGTTCCTTAGGTATGTGTTGTCATTGGCATGGAGATTTTCCTAGAGTGACAGTGGTTTTAGCCTTACCTTGCCATTTCCTAGATAAGAATGTTGTATTGGGTTCCCCATTTGTTTTTTTAATTGGTTCTCCAGTTTCCTATGTTTGTGGGTTGGAACAAATTCTCTGGAGCCCTGAAACAACTTGGGTTCCTTGGAGGTTGTGGGTTGGAACAAATTCTCTGGAGCCCTGAAACAACTTGCGTTCCTTGGAGGTTGTGGGTTGAGTTACTAGTCCCTAGAGCCTATGGGTTAGGATGAATTCTCTAGAGCCCTAAAACAACTCAAGTTCCCTAGAGGTTGAGAGTTGAGTTACTATTTCTTGGAGCCTTTGAAAACTTGGATATAAATAAATTTGGTTGATGTTAATGATTTCTGGACTATATAGGTGAAATCACTATGCTTGAGGGTTGAGGTGGTTTGTCCTCTAGAATTACTGGTTGTTTCTATGTTATTTTAACCCTTCTGATCCCACATTCATGCTTGGAATATGGTGCGAGGCTGATTGGATGAAAGAGAGATTTGGTTCAGCCCAATCTATGGTTGGGTGGTAAGTGGAAGTCCATGAGTTGGTTGGCATTTTATTATGTTAATATGAGTTATTTCCTATTGTGATCTATGAATACTTGTATGGGTTATTATGGTGATCTTATGGATGATTTTTCATAATTTCTATTCAGGTTATATGTTGGTTATATGATTAGGGGCTTCACTCAATTAACCTATGGCATATCACGTGCATTTGTGACATACTAAAAAATGCCCTTAATTTGACTACATATTGGAAAATACCTATAAAAATGACATTAATTAACTCCCTACCAATATGAATCCAATACACCTTCACAATTTAAAAAACCCCTAATTTCACTGGATAGTGTAGGTATCCATTTTTTAATTAACATTTTTTACACCCATTTATATTTTTTCATTAACTTTGAGCTCCATTTTTTATACCAACCAATATATAAATGTTTTTCCCCATATGTATCCCCCAAAATATTATCTCATTTATTCCTCAATATATATCCATCAATATGAACCCACATGGTATGGTATTGCTCCCCTAGTGAAGCCCTCGTGGTTATATGCATGGTTTTATGATGTGATCTAGTTATGGCTCTTGTTCATGATTTGATACTTTACTTGATGGTTAATGAATGCATGGGATAACAAGTGTTATTGCAGCTAGCTAGTGAGGGCATAGAGTCTTCTTGGTGATTCTCAAATGAAGTTTAGAAGATTATGATTAGATATGTATTCATAACATGTAGCTTTTATGTTACTATATGTTTGATGAAATTTCTATTTGGCATTAGGCATGTATTGGTAAAGATCTTGCTGATTTTTTTATTGTCTATCATTTTTATCATCATTTTCATGACTATGGAAAGTTACAGACCGTTATGGGCATTGGTAAGTAGGCTAGCCTGAAAACGTGGCATAGATCTCGTAACTGCATGCATTAAACAAGAAAATTTGGGTCATAACCACATGCATGCAGGCTTATGGGTGTAGTTGGAACCTCATAACCACATGCACAGCGTGTCAAGGGTCTAATTGGGGAGTAAACCTAGTGAAAAACAGTTCCAGCTCAGGGATTTATCACCTCGTGTGGTTGGTAGGATCCTTAGTGATATATAGTCTCTATGGGATGTTAGTTTACTTCTGGTTTGTAGGCCCCAATTCTATAATTGGAACTTGGAGGTCGAGTCATATCATAGTGACACTCAACTCATGTTTACCCTGGAGATCTTGTAAAAGTGGTTAAATGTGGGAGGATGTGTTAGAGGGTGGTATCAAATCAGGTTCTATTCTCATTGGGTGATGTCTAACACCACAGGGTGGTATTAGATATTCCAGGTTCAAACACTTGGACTGGATGGGATAAATGCATATGGTTATGCATGTATGTTAATTGATTATGTGTCTACTATGCATGAATTGTCATGGTTATGGTTATCATGCATGTGGTCATTATTGCAGTTTCATGTTATCATGCATGATGTTGATATGTTTATGTCATTATGTATCTATATTGTGATAATTTGGAATGATTGTGTAGATGATATAGCCTCCCCTAAAACACATTGAGGTATGATTTTGATTATGTCTTTATTTGATTTATCTAACATCACATGTTTGCAGGAGATAGAAGATCAAATATGAAGAGAAGAATGGTGGAATACAGTTTACATGACTCCCCTTACAGACCTGATGTGAATTCTATGGAATGGGAAAGGTCAATAAGGCAACAAGGAGAAGAGAACTCTCTTGATTTAGTAGATACATTGAGAAGTTTAAAGGAAGGGATCATAAGTTGCAAGGTAGTTAATAACAGGTTGATTGAGGCATAGAAAGACTTTCTAGAGCTCAATAAAAGAAAGTAGAAGTTAATGCAATCATCCTTCAAAGCCTTTTATATTTTTATAAGCAAGGAAAGATGGGGATTAGTCATGGACAGGAAGAAAAGACAAATGGGGCATATGGAAGCAGGTCTCGTAGAGGACACAAGTTGGATAGGGATGAAACAGTTAGAGGTGGCAGATCTTTGGATACAATTGACATGCGGGCTATCACTCATGCATTTTATTCTAGTTATGATTCTGACAGAAATCATCATCATGACCACCAAGATCCTTATAGGAGAAGTGAGAAACAACATTTTCCAGAGGAGTTCAAGAAAAATAAGCCTCCTACTTCTAATGGGGATGTGAATAAATCAAATGATGCAAAATCATGGTTTCTTGGGATGAATAATTTCTTCATATTGCATGATTATTTAGAGAATGTGAAAGTTAATATAGTTATCTTCAGTCTCAAGGGAAAAGAAGATATCTGGTGGGAAGATGTGAAGCGTGTCAAAGGCATCAGGATAAAGGAGATGAGTTTACATGAATTTAAAAGAATCTTCAAGAAGAAGTACTTGTATGAGAAATATTAGGACAAAAAGGCCAAGTAATTATATGAGCTTAAGATTGGTTCCATGACAAATGAAGAGTACATGACCAAGTTTCTGGAGATGTTGAGGTATGTTCCCTACCTTGAGGATGAGAAGACAAAGGTCCAAAGGTTCATCAATGTATTTGCTATAGCATTTAAAGATCAGTTTGAGTATGATGAGCCTCGATCATTGGGTGAAGTCATCAGGAAGCTTAAGAATTGTAATGAGTGGCCTAAGTGAAATTCTGAGCCTAAGAGAGGTTGGAAAGGCAATGAGAAGACTAAAGGAAAGTGGGCTAAGAAGCAAGGAAGACTTTAGGATGCTGGTGACAAGGAGAATGTGTCACCTTATAAGAAGTTCATTACAATTGAAAAAGGACATGGATCTCAGCTTGAGGAGTAGAATAAGGGTAGTGGTGGAAAGCATATGAGGTGTTGGACTTGTGGTGGAGGGAATCGCAGGAGTGAGTTCCCATCACACCAAGGTGGAAAACCTCAGACTTATAGTGCTTAGGAGGTACAAATAGTTGGAGATGTTGGGCAGAGTATTCCTTGGATTTATACAACAATGGACAACAAGCAAGATGATCATCATACATACATTATCGAGATGAAAGGTAAGATTTGTGATTAATTTGTTTTCATTTTAATTGATATAGGATCTAATTATAGTTATATCATTCCTAGCTTGGTGGATAATTGTTTCTTGAATAAAGAAGTGCATGCATAATCTTGGTTGACGTAGTTGGTTGTAGGTACAAAGAGAAGTGTCCATCATTGGGTGAGATCTTGTGCATTTGAGTTGAATGGTATGCCTACATCAACACATCTAAATGTGCTTCCTTTGGGACCATATGGTATGCTTTTGGGCATGTATTGGTTATTCATTCACAAGACTAAAGTAGACTGCTATGATAAGACTATTGAGTGTTTTGATGATTATAGGGAAAGGAGAGTCTTGTAGGGAAATAAGAAGACTACATTAGTGTGAATGTTTACAACTATATAGGAAAAGAATAGTTTCCAAAAAGGATGTATATTGTTCGCAATTCATATTTCCACTAGAAAAGCGACATATTTTGAGGATGATGAAGTCCTGAAGAGGTATCATGTTTCACAACAGTTTCAGGATGTGTCCCTTGAAGAGATTTCAGATTTTCCCCCTAATAGAGAGGTGGAATATTTTATTGAGTTGATGTTGGGAGCAATATCAACATCTAAGGAACCTTACATGATGAGCACTCTAGAGTTGGTGGAATTGAAGCTGTAGCTTAAGGAAATGTTTGATAAGTGATACATAAGGCCAAATGTATTACCTTGGAGTGCACCAATAGTTTTTGTAAAGAAGAAGAATGGTACTCTCAGATTGTGGATCGATTACATATAGATGAACAATGTGACTATCAAGAACAAGTATCCATTGTCGCGGATTGATGATTTTTTTGATCAGTTGAATGGAACAACAAAATTCTCAAAGATTGATCTCAGATCATGATATCATCAAGTATGCATCAAATAAGAAGACATCTACAAGACTGAATTATGTACAAGGTATGGACATTATGATTTTGTGGTGGTTCCTTTTGGTCTTACCAATGCTCCAACCACTTTCACGTGTTTGATGAATAATGTGTTGCATCCTTACCTAGATAAGTTTGTGGTAGTCTTTATTGATGATATATTGATATAATCCAAGAATAACGAAGAGAATGCAAAGCACCTATAATCAATGTTGAGATTGTTGAGAGAGCATCAGTTGTATGCCCAGTGCAACTAGTGAAGTTTCTTTCAGTCTTAGATACACTACTTGGGACATGTTTTTTCCAAGGGATTATAGTGGACACAAAAAATATTAAAGGTATCATAGAGTGGCCAACTTCCGAGGAATATGGATGATTTCAGATCATTCATGGTAATAATAGATTATTACAGGTGGTTCATCAGGAACTTCTCAAGGATTAGCTATGATATTACATCTTTCTAGAGGAAAGGGAATAAGTTTGAATGCACTGAGGAGTGTGCATATAGTTTTGAGTAGTTGAATATTTTTCTTACAAATTCTCCAGTCTTGAAGATTGAAAAAATTTGATAAGGAGTTTGTGGTTTATACACATGCTTCCAAGGAAGGACTTAGTGGAGTCTTAATCTAGGAAGGGCAGGTGGTATGCTATGAGTCAAGTAAGTTGAATGAGCATGAGAGGAACTATGTGACTTGTGATCTTGAGTTGGAAGCTATCATTAATGCGTTGAAGATGTGGAGACATTATCTTCTTAGCAGGAGGTTTGTCTTGATGAGTGATCACAGTGGGTTGAGTTGCTTATTTGACCAACCCAATATGAATACCAAGCAATATAGATGGTTGGCTATCCTTAGTGAGTTCTAATTTGAGATCATGTACATTAAGGGAAAGGAGAACAAGGTTTCATATTCTCTCAGTAGGAGTGTGTAGGTGAAACCAATTTCAGTTGTGAGCTCGTATGGGACATATTTACAGGAGCAGATATTGAGTGCAAAGATGTATGATGAGAGGTATCAACAACTGAAGCATAGATTTCAACAAAAAGGTTAACGTGATAGGGATGAGGATTATCACCTCACAACAGATGGTTTGCTCAGATTCAAGAACAAGATTTATGTGCCAGATAACAGTGAGCTCAAGAAACTTATCTTGAGGGAGTTTCATGTCAAGATGTATTCAAGCCACCTAGGATATCAAAACACTTTGGAAAATGTTAAGAATTTTTCTCATCGACTGTATCTTGGTTCATTGAATAACCTAATATAGCTTTCTTACATCGGTTTCTTCATCACATGGATCCAAATGGGTGAGGTGCTTACATATTTGGAGAGAAGAGCAAGCGCAAGGTCATAATTGAGTTTAATACATAGTAGTTTGATAGAATAATGAGTGTAAATGTGAAAGGAGTTGACCTTGTAATGAAACATGCAATAAGAGTAATGGTTCCCCGAAGAAACTGGTGCATTATTTCTATTATAAGTGTTGCAGGTATTCTAGGACGACTTTGGCCTCATGCATACACAACATCAAAGCATGCCATAATTGGATTAACAAAGAATGGTGCATGTGTTGTTGGAAAGTATGGGATTTGGGTGAACTCAATCTCTCCTTTTGGAGTTGTAACGTTCATGTTGATAAATTCTTGGAAAGAATATGATGTGGAAAATACAAATATATTAGAGGATCTCAAACAATGAAAGAATAAAATTGAAGAGTTAGTTAGAAACCTGACAAATTTAAAGGGTCGAACAGTTCGAGCGGAAGACATAACAAAAGAAACCTTGTACCTTTCCAACAATGAGTCTCAATATGTGAGTGTCCATAATTGAGTTGTGGATGGAAGTATTACCACTATAAATAATTTCATTGGCTTGTGAAACTTTTGAAAACGATTTGTATGCATGGTTTATGGACTTCCTTTTCACTCAAATTGTTGTCATCGCAATCTTGTTGACTACGTTCGAATTTTTCTTCCACAGAGATAAGGACTATTTTTTACATATGGCTATGAATAATGTGGTGTACAAACTAACAAAAACAACAAAAGGAGACTACTTGGGGAAAATTTAATATGTAAAATGTGGAATACATAGCTTTGTTCCTTTAGTTGGAGATGGACATCATTTATATGGTTGATGATATTGAAATAAACTCGGAGTGAAATTTCAACCTATCCTTCACTAAATGTCTTGAAAATATGGTTCTATTTTGGAATCAGTGCCAATAATTAATGTACATTATATCTATTTATAATATTATGAACACAGTGTGAGAGGCTGTGCTACGATGGAGAACGCTAAGGTTTCACTGCACTCTACAGCTGAAGGGATAGTCAACAATGGGGCCGCGTCTCACATCCAATATGTCAAAGGATAGTTCTTGAGCCTCTTTACTATGCTAGGTGGGTTAGGGCACCTTGGATTCTCTCCCCAACCTCTTTCACTTACCAGATCTAAACTTTCTAAGGTTTGTGACAAAGAGGTGAATATTTTTCTTTTTATTGATTTTTTTATTCAAGCTAGATCTGCGCCTGCTAAGCCGTGACATAACTCACACGAATCTCTCTTTAGCGATATTACTGGGTGGATATATTCATCCATAACCACACCCACTGGGAGCTCCCAACAAATGATTGGGGTTTTTCCTTTTACGATCGCAGATGCTCGATTGGCCCAAGCATTATTAGAAAAGTAGAAACCCTATACATTGATAAGTTGATGCATGCTAGATATATCCTTACAACTGTTGGGTGGCATAGATCCAAAGATCTTTTCACCTCTATCTCCTGTCTTATTAGATCAGTTACATGAACAAAAAAAATCGATCGAATGCAGCACAATGATATTCGTCTTTTCTACATAGGACAAATCTATCCTCGAATGCGATTTATATATGCACGGGAAAAAGTCAAATTGTTGGATATACATGTTTTATTCATATTCTTACAAAGAAGGTATTGGAGCTCAATGCAGTAATATGGAACTTGTGGAGATTCTCTTCTCAGTACTGTATACAGGATGCAAAAACCCCAATATCTTGGTAACAGCCCCAGCCATGGAGACTTGCACTCTAAGGTATACAAACCTAGAGCTACCATATCGAGTCTAGGATATACACTCATCCTGCGTGTATCTAATTCTAAACAAGAAGGATCAGGCCCTAACACTAGGGGAATTTTGAGGTCCAAAATGGGTCTCCTAGGTAAATTATAAAATAATATTGGAAATAATAAAATAAGATTAGATTACGCCATCAAATTTTAGGGGGAAAAGAGAAAAAACTATTTTTGCAACTCGTATTTTCAACTTATCTCCCAATGGTTTTACTCAAATTTTTAGTGGAAACACTTGTTTGATGAAGAATTTGATTCCTCATATAAGGAGTACCCATGTTTCATAATTTTGATGGACCCTGCTACATGAAAAATGAGAAATACATGAAAAACGTGATTGCAATCACACTTTTTTCACGTATTTTTCATTTTTCATGTACAAAGATCCAATAAAAGTATGCAACATGGGTACTCCTTGGATGAGGAATTAAATTTTTCATCCAACGAGTACTCCCTCTCAAACTTTAAGTAAAACATTAGGGAGGTAAGTTGAAAATATGAGTTGAAAAAGTAGTTTTTATTATTTTTACTTTTTACTCCAAAAATGGTGAATCATCCCCCATGGTTGACATCATCATCTTGAATCCTATTGGGTCTTATAAAGTTTATTTTGGTTGTACAATTTTCTTAGGAGGCCTATTTTAGACCTCAAAATTCCCCTAATGTCTTAGGTCTCTTGAACACTACTCATTAGATCTGCCCTCAAATTTAATAGATCACAGAATAGTAAGGATCTTGCAGGCTATGAATGTACCTACAATGAAATCCCTGCTACCAGCAACATAAACATCATATGACGCTGATCTAGATCTTGAAACATTTGATATCCAAGAGAAGAAAGTAAATAACTCCTTCCAAATTTTCTTAAAATCCCCTATTAGTAACTCATCATTACTATGCGTATAGGATTTTGACAAGGTCTTTCAATTGAAGCAAAATATTATGAAAAAATTGGGCTATCCATCACACTTGAAAAACATGATCTGTGGTAGAATATCACTGCAAGCTGATTAGAGTCTACATGAATACAACACTTTAACTATGACCACCATCATCCTCAATCTGCGATTGAGAGGAGGAGATGTGGGATCAAGTAAATCAAAGGGAACATGAGGCATTTCTAGGTCTAGCTTACCTAAATGTACATAATAGAATCACGAACACATAAATGATGACATCTCCTTCAAAAAATCCTCTAAGGGAAACCAATAGCTACAATGAAACCAGAACAAACACATAATATTCCCAGCCCCTACATAGTGGAGCAAGAAAATTATGTCCCATAATTGATCATAGATATTCCAAAAACAAATGATCTTCGCACTACCTATGAAGCACAAGCCATCATTCGTAGATTCAACATATTTTGGCCAAAACCAATGGATCTTTTCCACTGGATCTTCACCAATTGGGGAACAAATTGTGAAATACACCTTTGCTCCAAAGGTTTCTTCATTGTAAAGTTTGCTTCATTAGAGGAATGAGAGGTTGTCCTTTAGGAAGGCCCATGTTTTGGCGATCGATGAGACTTTTTATTACTCCATGGTTTGATTCTAACACAATGATTATGTCAAGAATGTTTGTTTGGGTTAGGTTACATAACCTTCCCCTTCATTCTAGAATATTCAAGTGCTAGAAGGCATTGGGAATATCTTAGGACAACTCATAAAGACAAACATACAAAGGATGGAATAACGAATCTATACTTTGCACAAATATGAGTGGAGGTGTACCTCAGTGAAGGCCTGTTATGAAACCAGCTCACAAAAAGATAGAAAAGATAGATCCACGCCTTAGAATTTAGCCTCTTCGAGGGGGCAACCTCCTTTACATTACATAAATGAACAATTCTTCGATGATACAAATGAAAATACCTCCTTTCTATATATAGGAGTCTAAGGGCTCATAACATAACCAGAGCCGACATAACAATAATAATGTAAGGGCACAATAATAATATTAGTGGGCTTCTATGGGGCACAATAGTAACAATATGGGCACTACATGGGTACATCAATATAACAAGGGGGTTGTACTAATAACAATAAGGGGTTACACTAGTAGTATAGGGGCCTAACATGCCCCTCTCCTTCAAAAAGCGTTGTCCTCAATGCTTGAGTAGTTCTTGATGCTTTGTATAAAATTCTTGTCCTCCCATGTGGAATCTTCAGCGGGTAAGTTCTTCCACTTGATGATATACTTTGAAATTGATCGATTTCATAGCTGTCGGGTTCTTGTTTCTGTGACTGCTGCAGGTTCCAATATGATTTTTCCTTCCTCTTTAATTTCTAACAATATTGTTTGAATGTCATGATTCCTGTCTCTGTCACGATCTCTATGCTGGTGATGAACACGATCTCAATCTCTCTCACCATCCTTGTCCCTCTCTCTCTCCCTGTCTCTACTGGATTTATGAGGGCTCCTGCTGCAGCTGTGGATGTGACTATGCTTCTTTGAAGATGAATGCCTATGCCCGTCCCACCGTTCCTTGCGATCAGGGGAGCTGCTCTCTGAGATGCGACTATTATTTTTGTCATTGTCAGCTGCTTCATCCATTAAACCAAATTCAGCTTTCAGTTTGCTTCTGTGATCAGATACTTTCCTTTCAATTTCATCTGAATTGTTTTTACCACATTCTTCAAGAGACTCACGATACTCCATTACTGCAACTTCCAATCTCCGTAACTTTTGCCTGTATTCTTCATTCATTCCAGTATCGATGACTGCAGGAAAGCTATTCTCCACAGCCATTTCTTGTTCTTCACCTTTTCCCTTGCCAGAAAGACTATCCTCACTTGAGGAAGAATAACTCAAACCAAGACCTCGAGGATCCTGCTTGTCTTCAGCATCACTTCCATCATCCTCTCGAGCCCATTTGGAAACAGGTAAAACAGGATCCATTCTCCCAGACTTCTTAGCAAATGGTTTTAAGTCTGGTTGTGGAATCATCAATTTGGGAGCCAATGTAACAGTAGACCGGTCCACAGCTCCTCTGGGAGTGGCTTCCACCCTATTATCTGTGTCATGGTCTTCATATTGTGGCCAAAGAAGTGACTCTTCTAAGACATTGTGCCTTGATTCTAGCCTATAGTCCCTACCAGCACCATGGTTGACTTCTTTCCATCCACCATTACCAGTGCTCCAACGTCCTTCTGATCTAGAACTGTTAATTTCCCTTCCATGTTTCCCTGCATAGCTCTGCCCTGGCCCATATCGAAGGGAATCATCTTGATCTTGGGACTTTTGTTTCTCTATCTTTGGGGTTGGATCCTGGCGTATATCCTCTTCTTTCGATGTTTCTTGATCCTTTTCTTCCTCCTCTTCATACTCTATGTAAAATAATTTCTTCTCAACACACTTATGACCTTTAGTGCATTTGCTATCACAATGTAACAAAGCCCTTTTTCTCTTTTTTCTTCCAATTGTTGTGGTGTAACCCTTGTAGGTTGTGGAAGGCTAGGAGAAACAACACTTCCATCTTCATAGCTGTGAGGGGTAGAATTCATTGTTGCCATAATTTTACTTTCTAGTATGTCACAAAGCCCTTTTACTCTTTCCAATTGTTGTGGTGTTGCTCTAAAGAAGGTGTTGCTCTTTGTATCCTCATAATGTGCTATCATTTCCTCTGTGAGAATTGACCACGTAACAAGTCGTTTACGAGAACAAAGCCCTTTATAACATAAAAATTGATCTGGTTCTAATATGAAGATGCA
>APFE031686600.1:31355-55846 GCA_000404065.3 Pinus taeda
CAACGTAGAGGAGCTTATGTATTGTGTATGTTTTCTGCAATAGTACATGATCAGGATAATCTCCATTGAATATGTGTTAAATTATTCAAAATTTCTACAGTAACACGAGCACCACCTCACCCTGCCATGTCGCCTCCACGTCACCTCACCCAGCCTGCGCCCGGCCCACGTCACCCTGCCACGTCACCCCGCCGTACTGCCATGTCACCTTGATGACGTCAGCATATTGACATCACACCCATACCATAGGACCCCACTGCTGACGTCAGCATGCTGACGTCATCCGCCATACTGCTGACATCATGCTGACGTCAGCAGCCAAAAAACCGAAAATTCGCGCAAGAGCAAAAGTCGAGCTTCGGAGCTCCGGAATGAGAAACGGAGGCAGTTTTCGCGCATCGCTACGGGAAATAGGCCATATTGGTGAATCTTTAGGGAATCTTTTGATTCCTTGGCCCGTTCTGCACCGAAAAAGCCCGAAATTTCCCTATTTTGCCAAATTAAACCGATTGGAAGACAGGAAGAGACCAGAGACAGAGATTAAAGAGTATCAGATCAAATTTACAAAGAGAAAGCACGTCAAAGAGTATCAGAAAGCGGTGGAGACCATCAATGTAGCGGCAAAGAGTATCAGCGAAAATCTTAACAGCGGCCCAAAGCAAGTGAAAATTAAATACCTTCCAGCAAAGTCAAAGAAAGGGGCGAGGCCACTCAAAACTCTCAAATCATGGTTATTGCACATTTAACTCACACCAGAACAGAACTGCAAATCCTGAAGCATAGTTATTCCAATAGTACTACATCGAGCTTCCAAGGGCCACATTGCACTCTTTTTGATCCAGCTACCTCTGACACAGTTTAATAGATATTTACCTGCATTTAATTTTGGCACAATTTTAGGTTTAGAAATCTCTTTTTGCAGACCTGTTTTAGGTCGATTGTAATAAATAGTTTGAGATATTTTCACTATAAAGACGACCCTCAATATTGTATTAAGGGTTGGTTGGTTGGTTAGTGAAGAAGCTATCTTTAGCTGGTTTTGCTCCAGGAGAGACTCGCACTGTAACACCTGATAAGTTTCTATAATCAAAGACTGCTTATGAGCTTTGGAGAATGGATTGTTCACTGTGTTTACTGGTTGAATAGTGATTATGGAATTCTCGTGCTGTTGCATAACTCAATAAGTGCTTCTTACCTCTGTTTTCCATTCATAAGTTACTATTTAAACAACAGAAAATAAGATTAGCTTAGAATTTGTTTAAATACACTCTATGCTCAATTTCTTTTGTTTCTTTATGTTTTCCTCTGTTTAGGCATAAATATAAATTCCACATGGCTCATGTTTGCCCTAACCTTAGATAGTTATCCAGGGATTCTTCATTGCCCCTAGATAGAGATCATCCTTCCCTCTGTTAAGCTGAGTGAGAGATTCTTAAGTGCCTCTCATTCCTTACATATCATTCATCCTTTTAGTTTGAAGATTATGTTATGAGCAGCTATCCAGCTTCATATTTCTCTTATGACCAAGAAAACGCACTGATAATCCTAACCCATGACTCCATGCCCAATGGTTTGAAACTTATCACTTCATGAATTGCCTCTCTGCCTGAAATCATTTTCCTTCCATCCAAACACAAACAA
The DNA here is from genome assembly GCA_000404065.3 of Pinus taeda. Classification (NCBI taxonomy): domain Eukaryota; kingdom Viridiplantae; phylum Streptophyta; class Pinopsida; order Pinales; family Pinaceae; genus Pinus; species Pinus taeda. The sequence goes on from APFE031686600.1 coordinate 32,997, forward strand.
AAACCCCTGAACCAAAAAGCTAGCCTAAAATCATCAACAAAGTTAAATCATTGAGAGCCCTCTCTGATTGCAGGTGGGCTAGAACCTGCAATCCAAAGATTGGTTTGTGGTTACCTCGGCCGTATCCCTATAGGAGCCTAGGGACAACCTGAGTGATAACACTCTCCGGACCAACTGCCTCCTTTCCCTTTCTTTGTGTGGCTGATGAATCATTTTTCGTTGTTTCACCCTCCTTCTTTTTCTGAATTGGTTTGGCCGGCACATCTCTGTTTCTAAGAGAATATCGCTGCTGTTGTGCAGACAAAGCATTCATATACCCCCTTTGATATTCTTCTGATTCTTCCTCCAACACGGTGTCGCTAGCTAGAATAAAATCAGTGTCTTGGTGGGTAGCTGAATTTACTGCACATTCTTCCTCTTCGGTAATGTAAGTAGGCAGCCCATTTGGAGTAAAAAGGTGGTTTTATTCGCCTATTACATTCCCTTCCTCACCTGATTCCAGTCCAAGTACAAAATTCTGCTGCAAGGGTGTTTGTACCGGCTGTTGTGCTGTCTGCTCTTGAGTTCGCTGATCTCTTTGCCTTATCCATTATTGTGGCTGCTATTGGCCACGAAAGTTAGGACTCCTAACTTGTGGCTCTGACTTGTCAAGTTTTACCCTTTCAAGCATCTGCTATACCTTTTTGAGAAGCTGATCCATTAAAGAATATTCTTCTTTCACCGTGGTTTTCTTCTCTGCTTTCGCTCTAGCTCTTTTGGACAGCAGATTTGCCTCAACGTTGACCGCAATTTTCTGCATGTCTTCCATTGTAGCCGATTTTCTCTCTCTTAATTGGTATGCCATGTCAGCATCAAAACCATCTGGAAACTTCATCATCACTAGTCCCATAGGTGGCTTTAGATGTTATGGAATTTCGCTGTAGACTGCATTAAATCTAACACAATAATCTTGGACCGACTCACCGGCATTCCGTTTGATTTTCTCGTATTCGGCCAGAATCTGAAGGGGATTATTTTTCACTTCCCACCGATTCAAAAATTGTCTTTGTAGCTCAGCTAAGGTAGTGATACTTGCAGCCGTCAAACCTCTGAACCATTTCCTCACATCACCTGCAAAAGTTTGTACAAAGAGCCTCATTGCCACATTCTCCGCATCGATCTCATGAAGTTCATAGAAGTCTGCCATTTTTTCCACATGTTGCTGAGCAGTAATGCCGTTAGGAGTGCCATCAAAAAACGAGATTTTACTTTGATAATCATTTGGCATGTCATCTAGGACTTGGGGCAGAACAAGGGGTGCGAAACGGCCAACCATCATTCTCGGTGGATTTGGCCTTGGAGGTGTTGGAGGAGTGTGAATAGTTTGCAAGGGGCTCGCAATTGGAGTTTGGGGATGTGTTGCAATGTAATTATCAATTAATCTATTGGCTCTTTCTGTTTCAAGGTCTATAAGAAATTGTGGATTGGGGACGGTATAGTCAATAGCCCTTTCGGATTTAGACTCAAACAAAGATATTTCAAATTGTTCGTCAAACTCAAGCTCGTCAAGATACTCAAAACTATCGGGACATGAATGGGATTTGAACACAGGAGTTATGGTGCTTTCTTGACGAAGGAGTCTTGGGATCAAATTGGGGTTTTCGTAAATATGAGGAGGGTCCGGGTTTGGATTCGCTCCGGTATATCGTCTCTAAGCCAGTGTGTTATTGCGAGAAATTATGGGACACAACCAACTTACTCAGCCTTTCCAATACTAAGCTCATCATCCAGAAGCCTAGAATTCTGATGAAACAAGGGTATTTGATTTTCAACTTGTCCCCAGTATGGTCGCCACTATGTTAGCAGCTAAATCCACCTCAGGCTGAAAGAAGGAAAAATTCAGGGTAACCACCACACTCATTCTGGTAGCTAGCCCTACCAGAAACAGGAGAGGGCTCTCTTCGAGTCATGCTCAGTGAATGGATAAGCAAAATGGTCTGAGATGACTTACCATGCGATATTTGCCTTAGGCTAGTAAGTGAAAAGGGATTTTGAAAACAATTTTATGAATGACCGAGCTTCTGGGATGTATATGGGACTGGCGCTCAACAAAGAACAGAGAATTGAATATGAAGGCACAGATTATTCTGTGAGGCAAGGTAGGTGGAAAGAGCAGCAATTTCGGTTTAAGGTAATGCAGAATGGAAATATTGTTGAAGAAAGTGAAAAGGGCATCGACGCATGAATCCTTTTCAACAGAAGAATAACACTGCACATGAAATTTTCCCACAGGCAGAGCAATATATATTGACAACATGAATCCTTTTCAACAGAAGAATGAACACTGTACATGAAATTTTCCCACAGGTAGAGCATTAAAATTGAATTCTAGCTAATCTCACTCGAAAAATTTCACCAGAAATGAATACGAAATGAACTATGAAACATAACAAGAAATGGAGAGATTGTTTAAGAAGGTGAAAAGGGCATGGACAACATGAATCCTTTTCAACAGAAGAATGAACACTGTACATGAAATTTTCCCACAGTTAGAGCAATAAAATTGAATTCTACCTAATCTCACTTGAAATTTTTTACCATAAATGAATACGAAATGAACTATGAAACATAACAAGATACATATGAAACATAAGAGACACACTTGCTACACTCACAACCACATGAATCTCATGAAAAAGAGCCGTTGTCTTTCATTAATTCTCTATAAGCATGCAATATATAGAATGTGCCACGAAGAGATAGAACGCCCAAGGGTCACAAAATGAAGGTGGAGAGCCAAAAATCAGCTACAGGTGCAACACCACAAACATGAAAAATGGCTTGGGTGACCCTTTGCCTTCCTTTTCCACTTGGATACCTGACCATGTCGAAAAACTGAAGTGCATATGAGTGAGCCCACTTACAAAACGTCGGGAATCCTCCTCCTGTGCATCACACTCTTTTCCATATGATTTTTAGAGGCCTTCTTCGTGTCCCAATTGAGTGAAGTATATCTCATTGGAAAGTTCCTTGAGTATACTTTCCAAGCCAACTGGAAATTTTCAATTTGGAGCTCATTTGCCCTGTCAAAAATCAAATCTCCCAAGACTGGTCGAACTGTGCCAAATGAGGCTGCCTCAAGGTAGAGTGTTGTTGCAGTCAACTTTTTAATGCCTTCCTCTACCCCAAATTGAGCTCCAGATAGCTCATTGGAAAGCGCTTGGTGTCTACTTTCCAACCCAACTGGAATTTTTCAATTTGGAGTTCATTTTCCCTATAAAAAATGAAATCTCCCAAGACTGGTCGAAATGTGCCAAATGAGGTTGCCTCAAGGCAGAGTTCTGTTACCATCAACTTTTGAATGCCTTCATCAACTCCAAATTGAGCTCATGATAGCTCATTGGAAATATAATTGTCTCTAGTTATCATTTGGATCATCAAGAAAGTGATATGGACAACCAAGCTAGGAGAAAACTTGATTTTCCCGAGGTCGCTCCAGAGGTGCATCAATTCTCTCGAGGCAATTGTAGTTTTGACATTTCTTCAAAACCATGACACCTGTGTAAAAAGTGAAGGAGGTGTTTCTTCTTGGGTCTGTTTTTGACAAAAACCTCTCTCAGTTTTTCCAAATTCATCTTCCATTTCTCAGAAACATCATTTGAGTGAAACATATCCCGATGTGTGAGATAAGGGATTTGCCGAAATGAAGCGAAATGAAGGGGATAGGGAGCTTCTAAATTCTTGAGGAAGTTTTGGGAAGTATGGAGGGATGTTATGAAGTAGGGGAAAGTGGAATCTTAGAAACTGAGTGAGGGGAAGGGGTCCAAAAAGGCAAAACACAGGCCCAACCATAGAAAATTGGCAGGTTGTACCCTGAAACTAGGGTTTGTGCGAAAATGAGGAATTTGGGGGATCTCAGTGATGGGAAGAATTTGATAAGGTACATTATGGATAGGGGAAGGTGTATGAACATCAGGATACAAGTTTTTCCGATGACTTGATCATCCAAGAGAAATTAGCTTCAAAACCCTAGGAGAGGGAAATGAACCTTGCCTAGGCGCAACTGAAGCATGAACAAGGTGTGAAATGACCCAATGGAACTTGGAATGATAATGAAAACCCTCTGAATGATGGTAGACTCAGCTGAATAGTGACATAGACCGACATCTGGACAACTTTGAAATGAGTGGAAGCAAACCCTAGACCTAATGCCTAGTGACCAAATTTTACTTGAAGACTCATTAAAATGATAAAATTTGACCTTGACACCTTAAAATCACTTGTGTAAGAGCATGTTTGATCATTGGAGGAAGGCTGCAAAGACTGACACTAACATTGGCTCTAATGGGGGATGGTAGCTCCTTAGAGGTGCCAAGAACAACAGATCTTTGGGTGAGCAGACAGTGCCTTCGTCCATTGGGCTATGGAGTCCATTATTTTGACAAACCAACATGAATTAATTTATTGAATGAAACTTGACTGAAACTGACTCAATGACCAAAAAAAACTTGACTCTAACAAACTAACTCAAAATCCTAAGAACTGAACTTAAAACTTAATGCTTGGTGGTAGTACATGACCACCTGCATTTCTTACAAGACTATATATCATCAAACTATATCAAACTGCCAATGCAACCAATCAAGAAGATGGCTTCTTGACTAATTATTTCGATCAGATCTTCTGGTCAACAATTGATACTGGTAACTGGGCATCCAAAAACATAATTGGCCATTATCTCCTTCATCACTGAATACTACAATAATGACCTTCACTGCTGTCTGCAAGAAATCTACCATTAGATCATGAAAAACATGAAGATTTACCTCATGCTAAGGAAACAATATGTCCTTTTGTTTTGATTCTGATCTTCCTTCATAATGTACTTCAAAAAAAGTATGTTCCTGGTCCTCAAAAAATTCTGAATAAGCAGATGAGCGGATTTCCTCTTCAAAGAACACTTCAAAACATGAAACATATGAGGAAGAATCTAAAATGGAATCCATAAAGGTTTGGTCGGTTATAGTCTGAATATATTTCTGATCATCTTGACATGATATGGCAGCCAGATTCTCATTACATTCATCACATTCATCAACCATGAGAAAAGCAAATTCGGATGATTCTTGAAACCCAACACTAACATTTTTATCATCTACCATAAATTCATCCAGAGAAAGCTTTTCACTTACTTGACTGCATATCTCATCTTGTTGTTTATGAACTAACTGGATTACCTCTTCATGAAGGCTTTGTTCTGATGACATGAGAACATTTGGACCCAAAACTTTGTCTTCTTCTATGGACCAATCTGAAATGACACTTTTTCTTTCATCGCTTTCAATCATATGGACATCTTCAACCTGTTGATCTATAAAGATGTTCACCGGACTGTCATCCTTTTCAAAAGAGGAGGAAGTTTCACCAACACTTTCTTGACCATGTGTGCACTGCAAATTTGCTTTAGCTTGAGCTGGAACATGACCGTGCAAGAGTTGATCTATCTCGTCTTCAGACAAAGGAGATAAGACCTTTTGTTTCCTTTGGCTCAAACAATGATTGTCTTCAATATTTTCAAGCGAAGGAGTATATAAATTTTCCTCATACTGCTGATCCATTTCATGTAATTCATGTTGACTATCAAGATGCAAAATTCCTTCATTTTCCACCATACTACAATCTTGATCATGCTACAAATTTTCATGATCGTCTTTACGCTACTGAAAGGGATTTTCATACAGGGCTTCCATGATCTCATCATCCATAAAATTATCATCCTCATAGTATTTTTCAAGGCTCTCAATAAAACCATAAGCATGCTTGCAACAATCATGAACTAGATTCAATGATGGATAAGAGTCTTTATATCTTTTAATGAACAGGGCATGAAAATCCTTTAAACAGTAAATACAAGTAGGCAGCAAATTTTCATACCAAGATTGGGCTTCACCTTCAAGAGTGGCCATGAATATCTTCATTAAGCAATCTTCAGGAAAATCAACCTTCAACTTGCGAATATGCATGTGAAATCAAACTAGATGTAAAGCAACGTCCTTCTTACCATCATCTTTAAACGTAGGCAGGTTCCTTGACCAATCTACCTTCAGAATTTTATTTGGAAAGCCTAGAATGTGATCTCGGCTCATGGGAGTGTATCTTCTTGCAATCTGCTCCATTTTAAAAAAATCTCAAAGCTACTGATCCCTCTGCAGTGGAGTCACCATGAAGCACTGGTTGCTGGATTCTTTAGTGAAAGGAGTCGCCAAGTGAATTATTTCAGCCTTCTTCTTATGTCTGATCGTTGTTCACCATCAACATCAGATCCGAACTTGAGATATGTCCTGGGGCAAGACAATCTACAAGAAAATAATTTTGGTCCCCAGTGGAGTCGCCACTATGTTAGTTCCTAAATACGCCTCAGGCTGAAAGAAGACAAAATTCAGGGTAACCACAAAGCAGGCTCAGTCTGGTAGCTAGCCTTACCAGAAACGGGAGAGGGCTCTCTCCGAGTCACGCTCAGTGAATGGATAAGCAAAATGGTCTGAGATGACTTACCATGCAATATTTACCTTAGGCTAGTAAGTGAAAAGGGATTTTGAAAACAATTTTATGAATGACCGAGCTTCTGGGATGTATATGAGACTGGTGCTCAGCAAAGAACAGAGAATTGAATATGAAGGCACAGATTATTCCGTGAGGCAAGGTAGGCGGAAAGAGCAGCAATTTCGGTTTAAGGTAACGCAGAATGTAAAGATTGCTGAAGAAAGTGAAAAGGGCATCGTCGCATGAATCCTTTTCAACAGAAGAATAACACTGCACATGAAATTTTCCCACAGGCAGGGTAATATAAATTGAATTCTACCTAATCTCACTTAGAAAATTTCATTGAAATGAAACGTGAAATGATTCATGAAACATAACAAGATACATATGGAACATAAGAACACATTTGCTACACTCACAACCACAACACATCACATACCACCTTCATTGAAACATGCGAGAATCAAAATTGGGAGTTAATACACTAGGGCATGTCTTTCATGGAATAATAGGAAATTTGATTTGCATAATGCCATATCGCCACCTTTTTATTATGAAGATGGGGCTTCTTAAATGAGCTTTGAATTAACCCCAGAAGGAGAAAATCAATGTATTTTGATGAATTTCATAAAGTATGGTTTGTAAGTAGAAAGAACACTTTAATAAGATTATATGGTGTCATTATGTGGAACTTCCATATGTACGGATATACAAGAGTGCATAGAAATGTGATGTGCAAGAGACAAGTCTATGGAAAAATAGTTACGCAGAAGAAAAGATATGTGGAGGAATGGATGTGCAGACCAATGTCATGAACTTTCTTTCATAAAATAGAAAAAAATGGATAAGTATTAGAGTAACATGGGACCATATATGTGTGGAAGTGAAAAGTGTGGAACCCTTGTTTAGGGGGAAATTTTTTTCACAAGGCTTTGAAAATACAACTTAAGTAAGGAATTTTTAATGGAGAAATAACTATTAAGAATAATTAATGAAGAAAGATAATGGGTTAATCCTACTTGAAGTAATGCATAAAAACATGACAACAAACATGCTTCCTTCAAAACACAACTTGTTCTTTACAATGAATGATCCATTAGATCCTTCAGATTATAGGAACATGTCTCAATATCTTATGAGAAGGACCATTTTTACCCATGTTTTTAAATTTCTAGGGTTTATCATGCCCATATTTTGGACATATTGATTTGTTTATGTATTCATCTTTGTAAAGAGTATAATCATTTAGACAAACATAATATGATACATACTCAACACCTAAACTTTTTAGTAGTTGTTTTTCTTATTCACAAATAAAAAGATGAATATTATCAAATACGAGTACCTTATATTTTAATATTGACAATTAGTGAGCAATTAAAATATACATATTCATTAAAAACACATAAAACCTCTTATCATTTCTAATTATGTTACACAAGTCATCAAAATATTAGGGAATTAATGTTTCATTACCTTAATAGTGGCGCCTAACATGTTAAACACTCCTTTAAGTTGTATAGTAACATGGCTGTCTCTAGATGGATATCCCTTGACCCATGTCCAAATTGAAGGATGCTAAGTAGATTTAAGGCTTTTGAACAAAGTATCAATGATAAACAAATCATTTTAAGCTCATCTTGTAAGAATGTATTTAACAAGACTTCCTCCAAGGCATGGTTTTCTCATGAGTAATAATTTGTATCAACTTTTGCATCATTGTTTTCATTCCCAACATATGTGGTTGATCCAACCATGCTTTATATGATTCCTCTCCATGTTATTCTATTTAAGCATCCTATCTCAAGTTTACATTGTAGTTTGGTGCAATAGTAGATGACAAATAGGCGCCCATCATTTAGATCTTAATCCAGTGCTATGGGTACAGATAGTATATTTAGTATGTTTGTACATTAAAACAAATATTTATTTATTTATTTTTTTTTTTCTTTTAATACTCATGCAATCAACCAATTTAGAAAACAAATGTCAAATTTAGAAAAAAATCTACATTAATTCCATTGAAAATAGAAAAAAATAATTAATTAATGATATTTTTCTTGTGTCCTAAGGGGATGTGTAGTTTTATTTCCAAACACCTTTGATAAGCACTTAGTGGCCTACGGAATTTATAGTTTTTTAATAAGTCACTGCGGAGGGACATACATTGTATTTTATACACAACAACAAATTTTAATCCTCCTAATTCTTTATCATCTTAGTGTTCTTTGAATAAACAATTCACACTAAACAATGAATAGTGCTCGGATGACAATGGATATATAAGAAGCTTTTCCAATAAAAGTTTTTGGAAGCATACTTTTCCATGCACATATTATATATGGAAATACCACATTAATTGTATTAAATAATAATTAAATAATCAAATTCAATATAAATAATACTATAAAATGACATAAGTATTATTGACTAGTTGGGAGGAACAAATTCATGTATAAGGATAAACAACTTAATATTTTCAATATCTATTTTAAACTTGGCAATCATGTATATCACCACAAAATGAAATTTTAGTCCCAAATTGAGTACCATAAAAAGAATGGTTGTGATAGATTTGGTATTTTCTTTGCTTTTGAACAAGAAAAGAGAAGTCCTCACTGCCTTTTAACCACTAAGCTTACCTTTGCGTGTATTGGACATTTTTAATCTAAGTTTGCACAATGTTTTGAACTTTTTAACAGAGATATTTTGGGTAATATCACTATCATATTTTGGCTCACTAGATCTCTTGGTTGACTCAACAAGAGGAGATGGATTGGTCAATTTTTAAGAAAATACAATTGATTTTGTTTCCCACTTGTGAAAATAAGCTTATATGGAAGTGTTTCTACATGTTTTTTCTATTTCAACGATTGGATCCTTAACAACAATGTGAGGTATCAATGGGGTAGTTCGTCATTAACATAATGATATAGTGTAACATATTGATGGTTCGCCTTCAACCCTTTACACTTTAAACAACTACATACTACTAGGGTTTCATAAGAGAGATATAATCCATGATGAAACACTAGTGGCCTTTAAAATGGTATGTTATAATTGGCAACATAAAGTGGATCTCCATTTTCATTTTTCATTTACCCACAATATACTAATTTGGATAATAACTTAAGGTTTAGATAAATAGAATTGGATCTTGATTAGGTTTCTCCAAAAAATTAATATGCAATTATTCAAGTGCACATCCAAATTAAGTACATTCAATCACATGATCATATTATAAATAAAATCTAAACTTATAAAAAACAAGAGACAACTTAATAAATATGGACAATATAAAAGAGAATTTTAAAAAATTATTGATTTGATATATTTCTTTCTTCTCTACATTTAAACCAAAACCTCAATAAATGTGTATTCATTATTAAAATAAAATATAAAACACATGTAACATACATTTAAAATAATTTATGCTGTAAAACCTTTAAGTCATATAGTTCCAAAGATTCATACTTCTATTTTAGTTGAAATATGACACTTTGGTGTATTTTGTAAAAAAATTCTATGAAAAGTCACCAAAAAACACCCACAGTTCACATTCAAATTTATTTCTATCCTTTTATTGATTTTATATGTAATTTGATTTATTTCTTTATACAATATATTTATAAATTTCATTTCAAAAAAATTAAAACTTATTTTTAATATTATTTATTATTATTTTAAATTAAAATTGATTTAAATTTCTTAATTCTCTAAATATTATCTTTAAATATAAAATTTATTAATTGTTAATAATAATATCGTAAAAATCTATATTTTCAATCATTTTTAATTAAAATATTTCATTTTCTAATTTTTAGATATCTTATCTATCTATGTTTTACCAGCCATTAAGTACATAGATGTGTGAGTATAATTGCTAATATCTATATTTTACCAGCCATTAACCACATGAATGTGTGAGTATAATTGCTAATAACAACATCATAAAATTAATAGTTATTGTGTGATTAAGTCACTAATTAGGTTAATGCACTACCTTTGTTGTACGTTGAAAATGTTATGAAATGATTTATCATGAATGTCTGTAAAATGTAAATGTTGACAAACGCCTTGCCCACCAAAGAAACATGGAGAGTACTAACTAATGCTGACCAAGTGATGTGCATGAAGTGAGATTGCTTGCATGCCCACCAAAGAAACATGGAGAGCACTAACTAATGCTGCACAAGTGATAGGGTTAAAATATTAACTCCACATCATTCATGAATTCTATAATCTATTTAATTTTAATAAAATTAGGATTAGCTGAAATCTGTTGTGACAGAGTTCAAATCAGACAAATCCAGATTTTCCTAAATTACGTAACAGTTTTAGCAGTTAAATACTACACAATTTCAGCAGATGCATTTACCATTCCAAAATGTTACCAGAAGGCAGCTTAATTACGCAACATTAGAATTCAAAGGAAGTAATCAATCAATTTAATATAAGAAAGCAGCTTGCTTACGCAACATTAGAATTCAAAGGAAGTAATCAATCAATTATATATATATATATATTTGTGGGGGTGTATTACGTGTTTTTTTGGCAGAGGATCTCTTGTGTATTCAACGCTCCTTTTCTGAGAGCTCAATGGACTTGTTCATGCTTACCCCACCACCAAGAATTATGTTATTTCTTCTGCTGTCTTTTGTTTCTGTCTTTTCAGCACCAAGATTCCTCTTATTTCTCCTTCTGTCCTTTCTTTCTGTAAAGATAAACACGTTCATATAAATAATAAATAAAGTAATGAAAAACTGCAAATGTAGAAACCTGCAGCAAAACCATTCATTTTTGTCAAGACTGTTCACGAAATAATAATTGAGTGGGTGTCTCGCCTGATGTTTAAACACGCGAAGCAAGCAACGATGAAGACAATAAGGAGGGCAGCGAGCAGTATTATGACAAGAACGGCCACCTTCTTCCAATCGTGCTTCAACGTTGCCAACACACCAGCTTTGCATGCACTACAGCCATAGCAAAGTTGGTCCTGATCGTTGCTCCAGAGCCCACAGTCGGGATTCGTATTGTTTGCATCAGAAGAGGAATTAACAATCCACACTGTGGCATTAACAAACGTGAAACCACATGATGTCGGCGGCTCGCAACATCCTGACTGCGCACACAAAACACAAACCCTAGCGCTTCAATTTACCATCTTTGCCATTGATTTGATTTTATTTTATTTTTTCCTTCTTTTCGAGGAATATACCTATTTCATTACTCAAGAAACATGACTATTATATTGCTAGATAAATTGGATAGACAACAACTTGGTTAAACAATTGACCTCATTGTTTCAGGTAGAATTCCAAATTTCAATATAATTCTAAAATTTGTAATAAATAAGTATGGAGAAATGGTGGGTAAATGTGAAACTATTACAACAAAGTTTATCATATTAATTAATAGAATTAAATTAAGAGGATGAGGATAACACAAACACTTAAAATAAATTCCAAATTTCATAAACAATAAATAATTATATTTTTATTGATTTTTTATGAAATAATTTAAATATATTTAGTATATATTTAATTTTGATTTAAATATTAAGGTAAATTTTAGAATTTATCGATAGTTTAAGTTATATTTTGAATTAAGTTAAATTGATGTTCATAATTTGAATATATATAGTTTAACAATTTTATTTAATTATAAAAATTTTAATCCTAATTATAGGGATTGTATCTATTATAAGAGTATTTTAGAAGTACTACATTAAGTAATATAAATCAAAGATGAAGTTTATTCTTTAAAGTAGTTATGTCATCTTAAAAAAAATTAAATTGTTAATTAAAAAATGTTCATTATGAAGCCAGGTGGTCCTTTAAATTAAGTTATGGTTTTTTTAAGACATGTAGCATTGAAAATCCATGGTATTGTAACACAACCTATTTATTAAATTTTAAACAACTCTTCATTGTATATCAGCAATGAAATCTTATGGTTTAAAAATTTTATTCATGTTTTTTTAAAAATATATATTATTTAATTATTATATTTATTAATAATACTAATTTAAAAATAAAGGTTAATTTAATTAATTTTTATAAATTTTAAGAAAATTTTTTACGATGGTATATTTTTGTATTATTTATTGATAATATTATATCTTATATAACTATGCTAGTAAATTAATACCCATAATTATAATTTAAAAAATAATAATCAAAATAACTAAATTCCATTAGAATTTAAAATACATTCTTACTAAATATAATAATTATGATAATCATGAGAAAGTATCGAAGAATATTAAAAATAAAAGGTTGCAAATTAATACAAATAATTCGACATCAAAGGATAAATATCACCATATTAAAAATAGGTTGATATAAATAGGTAAGCCTCACTAAGAATTAAGATTGATTTTAATAAATATAATAATTATGAAAAAGTATTGAGTTATACACAGTTTGAGTGGGCTTAATAGCGAAGAGTATGTGTTTCTTCCTAAGAGGTCATAGGTTCAAAACGAGAGGGAGTAGAGTATGTATGCCTTAGTAGACTTAGCAGTCAAATAGCTGCGAGGAGGTGAGTCTCTTGTCCAACAAACAAAAGAGTCTCATACACCAATTTGATGTCTGGCTTCACTGTACCCTTAAAAATAAATACTATTATTATTATAATAGTAAAAGGCTATAAATTAATACAAGTAATTCATCAACAAATTAATATATAAATCACATATATAAATACCTGCCTAGCGAAAATAGGTTGCCTTTACTGAAAATAACCTACACCTCAGTTACTTAGGACATAGCGGAATGTGCTCTTTGATACAGTAGGGATTGCGTGTGATACCAGAATTGTGATACACTCATGGAGAATCGAAGTAGCAATCTGAATTCAACTGCACTGCGATGTTATCATTAATACATAGCAAATTAATAAACAGCTAATACGATCATAACAAGGAGGAGGTAACCAGGTAATGTTAAGGATTGGCATTATAAGTGCATCCATTTTATAAGTCTTTCGTGTTATTTGTTAAATCTGAGGAATAGTAATTTCATATTTTATTATTAGATAAGTAAAATGGTAAATAAGTTGTGTAATAATAAATTGTATCAATAAGTTTTTTCTCGGGCAAATATACAAATTTCACAAATATCTATGGGTAAAATTAGTTGGAAGGGTCAAAAGCTCAGAGAGTTTTACAATCTCAAAGTTTAGTTGGCAAACCCTTTTGCTAAGGCCATTTGGGACCATGTGGAGCTTTTGTTGAGCATGAATGGTTGCGGGATTGGTCTTCCATGGAATATTTAATGTATTTGTTTGTGCTTAATGTATTTATTTATGAATCAAAGACTTTTTCTTGATCTCTTCTGATATGTTTTATGGGGATCTGGTGTTTCATAAATGCCTTTGTCTTTGAGAACTGTTCCTTAGATTGCCATTCTAATAATGTCAAAATGGTTGGCCATTTCCTTGAAATTGGCCCTGGATCTCTAGATCCCCTCGACTTACAACTCATTTTAGGGAACTCGGAGATCATTTTCCTTTCGGTTTTTTTATGGAGCCTCATGAACTGATGGTTCGTGTGGATGTGGAGCTCTTCTCAAATAGAGAATTTAGCTTCTATCAGAAAGGTTGTGGTAGCACAAATTGTCAAGTTGAGATTGTGGGGTTCTGGGGATTACTTCATTGTGTTGTTTCGCTAACCATTGACTACATTAAGATTGCTGGAGACTTTTAGGTTGTTATTATTTTATTGCGGGGACGGAACTTCCTTGAAGTTCCTTTTCATCATTAGATAGTTAACATAGCTTCCCTTTGGCTCCTCCTTCAATGGCATTTCTTTTGGATGGTTAATATAGCTTCCCTCTTAGAAAGTTCCTTTCCACCATTAGATAGTTAACATAGCTTCCCTGGGCTCCTCCTTCAATGGCATTTCTTTTGGATGGTTAACATAGCTTCCCTCTTAGGTTGTTATTATTTGATTGGAAGGACGGAACTTCCAAATTCCTTTCCACCATTGGATGGTTAACATAGCTTCCCTTGGCTGCTCCTTCAATGGCATGCTTCCCTGGGCTCCTCCTTCAATGGCATTTCTTTTGGATGGTTAACATAGCTTCCCTCTTAGGTTGTTATTATTTGATTGCAAGGACGGAACTTCCTTGAAATTCCTTTCCACCATTGGATGGTTAACATAGCTTCCCTTGGCTGCTCCTTCAATGGCATTTCCTTTTTCGATATGTACAAAGAGCAACACATGGACGCAATGCTCTCCCCAAGCGTGGGATGCCATTTTTGAACTTTTGATTGATGGTTCTTTATACAATTTGGGCTCTTTTGAGTTTTGAAAGTCCTATTGGACACTCTCCGGTATGTTTTGGTTTCCAGGACAATTTCTTTAGGCCGGGTTTCCTGGTCTTGTTTGAGCTATTTCAATGATCTATCATATTATTCTATTTTTCTATTCTTTTTAGGATAATTTAAGTGTTGTCGTTTTTCATAAAATGTGATAAATTTTTTTATTCAAATCTCATAGTTATTAAACTTTTCTATATTTTTAATAATATTGAAAATTTTATATATTTTTGATAGAATAAACAATTATAATTATTATTATCTAATTTTAAAGTCACAACCAAACCAGACACTACATTGGTGGTCTATGAAATCATACATACTCTACCCGCATTTGGTTTGAAACCTGTGACCTCTTAGAAAGAAAGACATGTTCTTAAACACTAAGCCTACTTAGACTGTATAGTATTTAATTCTTAATATCTCATCATATTTGATCCAACCACAAAGACTAATTTCTAATTAAAAAACAAAGACCAAGATTTCTAATTAAAAAATAAATAAATTATTCTAAGATGTTTTAATTTGAGTTGATGGGTATCCAAAAAAAAGCCAAACATAACCTCCCTTATATTTGGTTGGATTGTGGGATTTATTTTATTCAAATTCACAGTCACAATCTATTTGTTTTGGGTAACATTGTTAGGAGTTAACAGATGGGTAACATTGGTTAGGAGTTAACAGATCTGCATTCTTGAGACATGCGGTTTGAAATTTTGAAGTAAAATCATCAGCTGAGAATTCAATAGGCAAGCTTTCAATTGTTTACCGCTAATTACATCCCAATTCCACGGAAAAAAAATAAAAATCTAAGACACTCTTACAAATGGAGAAGATATAAACAGGTCTTTATCAAAGTATCCGTTATCTTCGATAATGTCGATCATTCCATTGGCTTATTACTGCTTAATTGCACAACGAGAAGTGGAATATTAGTATAACGCAGTGCGACTGTAAATCCAGAATTATTCCCTTTGCTTAAGAGTGTTTTTGGGTCGGTTTGAAATAGATGTATGTTAGGAAAATAGAAAAATTGTAGAGTGAATTTCTGGAAAAACGGTTGTGTTTGCTTGGCTAGATCAAACGTGCGTACGATCCTTGATAATATTATTTTTTTTTTAATATAAAGCAAAAAACTATAATACCTCATCATGTTTGATTCTAACCACAAAGACCAAGATTTCTGATTAAAAAATAAACAAATTATTGTACAATGTTTTAATTTGAATTGATGGGTATCCAAAAATTCCAAGCCTCTGTTTAACATAACATCCCTTATATTTGTTTTGGGTAACGGAGTTAATAAATCTGCATTCTTGAGACATGCGGTTCGAAATTTTAAGGTAACCGTTGAAACGTACTTTCAACTGCGGCATTCATTACTCCAGAAAACCGCTGAGCCTTCTATAGCACCGCATTTTTAGTGGTATTTTCCGGAGGGGCAGCAATTACACGCAGCAACTGACACGTGGATCAGCAGCTTTTGAAAAACAGATTTTCATCGGAGCACCATCCGATTAATGAGGGGCAGATCAATGGTTATATAAACCTGCAACAATGAACTTGCGTGAAGTGAAAGTTTTTGTTTCACAGCGAGTTTCTCCGGAAAAGTAATTAATGTAAATTTATTGTGATAGGTAAACATGGGTAAAGTTTTTAAGTTTATTGTTTTTTTATTACTCACGGTGGTCTGGCAAAAAAAATGTATTTGTTATGTTTTTTTAGTTGTTCATTGTATATGTAATGTAATGAAATGAAGGGAAGTATGTTGTGCGTGAACGAAAAACTACATAGTAGTGAAATGTAATTTTCCTCTTTTGTAATGCACTGCAGTGGAGAGAGAGTTTTTATTGGTTAATATGAAAAGTAATGCGCTGCAGAGAATAAATTTTTTTCACATAGTAGTGAATGTGAAGAAATTTTTACACAGTGTGTAAATTTCAAAGTAGAGACAATATTTTTCAGGAGAGAGAATTTTTTTTGTGTGGCACTGAAGTGTTCCTATAAGCAGAGACAATATTTTTCAGGAGAGAATTTTTTTGTGTGGAACTGAAGTGTTCCTATATAATCCCTCAATGAGAGGAAGAATTTTGTAATAGCATTCTGGTTAATGAATACAAAGTTTTTATGTGTGTGAAAAACTCAGTTCCTTCCAGCAAATAACTTTTAGCCCCTGTGTTAAGATCCTGTGGCAAAACAGAGCATTGTTTTTCTGTTCAGTTTTTGTTTGGAATTATCAGAAATTCCCAACATGGTATCAGAGCTTGTCCAAGCTTTTTGAAGGTGTCAAAGAAGCTGAAGGAATGATTTCTTGCTGCAACAACTTCTCCAGCAAAGTGAAGACTCAGTCAAAAAATCCAAGGTATTTTTCAAGCTAGTTTTTTGTATTGTTGTAGAAGACAGTCATTTATCTTAAATACACGGTCAAATATTTTGAAGCATGGATCGCTGGAGCCAACACTAGCATGGGTATCTGTAATACCTAGCTCCCACTATTTAATGGGAAAAACTATAACTATTGGGCAATAACTATGAGAGCCCTGCTAGCTTCTCAAGATTTACGGGAATTTGTTGAGGATGGTTTTGAAGAACCAACAGATAAAAATGAGTTTAACAATTTAACTCAGGCAGAGAAAGAACTGCTGAAGAGCTATAAGAAAAAGGATTTTAAAGCCCTCTTTTTCTTGTATCAAGCAGTGCATGAGAGTGCGTTTCCAAGGATAGCAGCCGCCAAGACTTCCAAAGAAGCATGACAAACCCTCAAGATAGCCTATCAAGGCATAGAGAAAGTGAAGACAGCAAAACTACAGTTGCTGAGGAGAGATTTTGAGAATCAATGCATGAAAGAGTCAGATAATATTGACTCATTCTTTACACAAGTGATTGGTCTGGTCACATAGATAAGATCTCATGGAGAGATTCTTGAAGAAAGGAGGATTGTGGAGAAACTATTGAGGGTCCTACCCTCAAGGTTTGATGTGATTGTCACCACCATAGAAGAGACCAACGATTTCACAAACTTCTCAGTTGATGAACTACATGCATCACTGATAACACATGAATAGAGATTGAGTAGAAATGAAAACTCATCTCTAGAACATGCCTTCAAGACCCATATGTCCTTTGGAAGAGGAAGAGGTCAAGGTAAATGAAACAAGAGAGGAAGAGGTAGAAGCCAAAACATAGGTGGAAGGAACAGTCCAGCAAATGCTCAAGGAAGAGGCAGCAATCCAAATTAGAACCAAGGCCAAGGCAGCAACAAAAAAAGTGGACAACGTCATACTCAAGGACAAAGGTATGATAAATCCAATGTCCAATGTCACTATTATAAAAAATATGGGCACTATGCAAATGAATGTAGGAAGAAGCAGCATGATATGAATAATAAATCTAGTGCAAATTTCAGTAGAGAAAATATCAGCGAAGATAATGTGTTATTTGCATATAATATGACTAAAACAAAGAGTGAAGGTGTATGGTTTCTAGACTCCGGTTGCAGTAACCATATGAAAGGAAACATAGCCTTGTTTTCTAAGTTAAATCAGAGTGTGAAATCACAAGTCACACTTGGGACTGATAATAAAATTTATGTTATGGGAAAATGAGAAGTAAAAGTCTTAACAAGGAAAGGTGAAAAGAAAACCATAACATATGTTTATTATGTTCCTGGAATGAAGTGTAACCTCTTAAGTATTGGACAACTTGTTCAAAAGGGGTACAATGTTTTCTTTGAGAATGATGTATGCACCATCATGGATAGAGCACCCAACAAACGATGTATTGCTGAAGTGAAGATGACAAGGAACAAGATGTTCCCTCTTAGAACGAAGGCAGATTTGAAAGATGGAGTAGAAATAGCAGTAGTTACATAAGAGGCTTTCTAAAGCGAATCAAAAGATGAAAATTGGTTGTGGCACTTGAGATTTGGACATCTTAACTTTGGAGGTCTTAACTTGTTGCATAGAAAAGGAATGGTAAGAGGATTACCATTGATAGAGAAACCAGACAGCCTTTGTGAATGTTGTATCTTGGAGAAACAACACAGAGAAAGTTTTCCATCAGGGAAAAGCATAAGGGCAAAAGCACCCTTAGAAATTGTCCACTTAGACTTATGTGGACCGATGCAAACTCCATCATTTGCAGCCAGCTAATATTTTAACATTCATTGATGATTTTACTAGAAAAATTTGGGTCTATTCCCTGAAGAACAACAGTGAAGTGTTTGAAAAATTTCACAATTTCAAAGCACTTGTAGAAAATCAAAGTGGGCTGCGTATTAAAGTTTTAAGAACCGATAGAGGAGGTGAGTATATCTCCAAAGAATTTCTACGTTTTTGTAGAGAAAATGGAATTCATAAAAAGTTTACCATGAGGTACACTCCGCAGCAAAATGGCGTTGTCGAAAGGAAGAATAGGACAATCATGGATATGGCGAGGAGTATGTTGAAGACAAAGCATTTGCCAAATGATTATTGGGCTGAAGTTGTACACTATGCAATGTACATTTTGAATAGATGCCCTACAAAAGCCGTGATGAACAGAGTGCCAGAAGAAGCATAGAGTGGGAGAAAGCAATGAGTCACCCACATGAAAGTTTTTGGATGTGTGGCTTATGCACGCATTCCAGATCAATTAAGGAAGAAGTTGGACAACAAAGGGGAGAAATGTATTTTTATTGGATACAATGAGGAATCCAAAGCTTACAGGTTGTATAACCCATCCACTAAGAAGTTTTTTGCGAGCAAAGATGTTTAGTTCATTGAGGAGGAAGCTTGGGATGGAAGCATAGAGAAAACTGTGAATGTTAAAAACTCTTTGTCACATGATGAAGATGATGAGCAGATGGCTGAAATACATCCCCAAATAGCAGCACCAACACAATGGCAGCAAGAGACACCCTTGAGGAGAAATGAAAGTGCTTCTCCAAGCACACCACATGGAGGAAATTCAAGTGCTTCTTCAAGCACTTGTATACCAAATGAAAGAGGTAAGAAGTTCAGAAATTTAAGTAACATTTATGAACAAGAGGCAACAAATGAAGGTATAAATTCTTTGTTTTCTTTATATTGTCATATTGATGACCCTGTTCATTTCGAAAAAGCAATTAAGGATAGGAAATAGATAAAAGCTATGGATGAGGAGATCAGTGCCATAGAAAGAAACAAGACATGGGATTTGGTTGAACTACCAAAAGGAAAAGAAGTCATTGGAGTTAAATGTGTTTACAAGACCAAGAGTAACGTTAAAGGCAAAATAGAAAGACACAAGGCAAGACTTGTTGTCAAAGGATATAAACAGTAGTATGAGAGAGACTATGAGGAAACTTTTGCACCGGTTGCTAGAATAGAAACTGTGAGAGCAGTGCTGTCCATAGTAGCACAAAACAAGTGGAAAGTTTACCAAATGGATGTGAAGTCAGCGTTCCTAAATGGAGAGTTAATGGAAGAGGTTTACATTGAACAACCTTTAGGCTATGAAAAGAAAGGCTAAGAGCACAAAGTGTGCAGATTGAAGAAAGATCTTTATGGGCTGAAGCAAGCACCAAGAGCGTGGTACAGTGGGATAAATTCCTATCTACTGGAAAATGGATTTGAAAAGTGTGAGAGAGAACCCACCCTCTACATCAAAGAAAGGGATGCTAAAATACTAATTGTTGTGTTATATGTTGATGATGTTATTTTCACAGGCAATGATGATTATCTCATTGAAAATTTCGAAACAGTTATGAAAGAAGATTTTGAAATGACTAACATGGGTTTGCTGAGATACTTCTTAGGAATAGAAGTAGAACAAAATGGAAATAAGATTTTTATCTCACAAGAGAAATATGCTAATGAAGTATTGGAAATATTTAATATGCAGGAGAGCAAAGCAACGATCACTCCCACAGTGATGGGATTGAAACTCACCAAAGAGGACAACAACAAGGATTTTGATCCTAGTTTGTACAAGAGCATATTTGGCAGCCTCATGTATTTGACTGCAACTAGGCTGGATATAATGCATGCTATTAGTTTAATTTCCAGATTCATGGAGAGGCCAAAAGAAGCACATTAGCAGGCAACAAAAGGAATTATGAGGTATGTTAAAGGTACTAAGAGATTTGACATTTTATATATTGCTTCAGAATGTTTAGATTTAATTGGATACACTGATAGTGATTGGGCTGAAAGTGTAGATGATTGGAAAAACACATCCGGTTATATTTTTCACATGGGTTTAGGAGTTATTTTATGGGTTTCTAAAAAACAGCCTATTGTAGCATTGTCTACAACAGAGGCAGAATATGTGGCAGCTACAACAGCAACATGTCAAGCAGTTTGGATGAGAAGGATGTTGAGGAGCTTATGCCAAGAGTAAACAAAAAAAATTGTGATTTTTTGTGACAATAGCTCAGCTATTTCATTATGCAAGAATTCTGTGTTTCATAAGAGAACGAAACACATTGACACAAAGTTTCATTACATCAGGGAATTGGTAAACAATGGAGAAATTGTTTTAAAACAATATAGGACTCAGGAGCAGGTTGCTGACATTCTGACCAAGCCATTGGAGCAGAAAAGTTTTGAATTTTTGTGGAAATGTTTGAGTATGACTGATAACCCAACAGTTGAAATTAAAGGGGAGCGTTGAAATGTAATTTCAACTGCCGCATTCATTACTCCAGAAAACCGCTGAGCCTTCCATTGCACCGCCTTTCACGAGTTAGTGGTATTTTCCGGAGGGGCAACGATTACACCTAGCAACTGACACGTGGATGAGTAGTTTTTGGAAAACAACTTTTCATCGGAGCATAAAGTTCAGTGAGAGAGGGCCTTGCGATATTTTCAACAGCCGATTAATGAGGGGCAGATCAACAGTTGATACAAGCATGCAACAATGAACTTGCGTGAAGTGAAAGTTTTTGTTTGATCGCCATTTTCTCCGTAAAAGTAATTAATGTAAATTTAATGTGATAGGTAAACGTTGGTAAAGTTTTTTAAGTTTATTATTTTTTTATTACTCACGGTAGTATGGCACAAAAAAAATGTATTGTTATGTTTTTTTTAGTTGTTCATTGTATATGTACTGTAATGAAGGGAAGTGTGTAGCTCGTGAATGAAAAATTACACAACAGTGAAATGTAATTTTTCTCTTTTGTAATGCACCGCAGTGCAAAGAAAGTTTTTGTTGGTTAATATGAAAAGTAATGCGCCGCAGCAAATAAAAAAATTTCACATAGCAGAGAATGTGAAGAAATTTTTACACACAGCAATGTAAAATTTCAAAGCAGAGACATAGTATTTCTCAGGAGAGACAGATTTTTTTTTTGTGTGGAACTAAAGTGTTCCTGTGTAATCCCTCAGTGAGAGGAAGAATTTTGTAATAACATTTTGGTTAATGAATACAAAGTTTTTATATATATGTGAAAAACTCTGTTCTTTCCAGCAAACAATTTTTAGCTTCCGTGTGATAAGATCAGAGCATTGTTTCTCTGTTCAGTTTTTATTTGGAATTATCAAAAATTCCCAACAGTAACATCATCATGTGCTGAGAATTCAATATGAAAGCTTTCTATTGTTTATTGCTGAGAATTCAATATGGAAGCTTTCTATTGTTTATTGCTAAATCACAGCCCAATTAAGAAAACAAAAAGAATCCAAGCCACTCTTAGACATAGATATAACCAGGGATTTATCAAAGTATTCATTATCTTCAATAATGTAGATCGTTCCATTAGCTTATTACTGTTTAATTTCACAGCGAGAAGTGAAATATTAGTATAACCCAGTGGGACTGTGAATCCATAATTATTCCCTTTGATTATGAGTGTGTTTTGGGTTGGTTTGAAATATAGCTTATTACTGTTTAATTTCACAGCAAGAAGTGAAATGTTAGTATAACCCAGTGGGACTGTGAATCCATAATTATTCCCTTTGATTATGAGGTTTTTCTGGGTTGGTTTGGTCAGGAAAATAGTGAGATTGTAGAATGAATTTTTGGAAAAGAGTTGTGTTTGTGAATTT
>APFE031686600.1:55856-91794 GCA_000404065.3 Pinus taeda
ATAGTAAAATTTCTGTTATGGGAAAATGAGAAGTTAAAATATTTACAAAGAAAGGTGAAAAGAAAACCATAACAGATGTCTATTATGTTCTTGGAATGAAATGTAACCTCTTAAGTATTGGACAACTTGTTCAAAGGGGTACAATGTTTTCTTTGAGAATGATGTATGCACCATCATGGATAGAGCACCCAACAAACGATGTATTGCTGAAGTGAAGATGACAAGGAACAAGATGTTCCCTCTTAGAACGAAGGCAGATTTGAAAGATGGAGTAGAAATAGCAGTAGTTACATAAGAGGCTTTCTAAAGCGAATCAAAAGATGAAAATTGGTTGTGGCACTTGAGATTTGGACATCTTAACTTTGGAGGTCTTAACTTGTTGCATAGAAAAGGAATGGTAAGAGGATTACCATTGATAGAGAAACCAGACAGCCTTTGTGAATGTTGTATCTTGGAGAAACAACACAGAGAAAGTTTTCCATCAGGGAAAAGCATAAGGGCAAAAGCACCCTTAGAAATTGTCCACTTAGACTTATGTGGACCGATGCAAACTCCATCATTTGCAGCCAGCTAATATTTTAACATTCATTGATGATTTTACTAGAAAAATTTGGGTCTATTCCCTGAAGAACAACAGTGAAGTGTTTGAAAAATTTCACAATTTCAAAGCACTTGTAGAAAATCAAAGTGGGCTGCGTATTAAAGTTTTAAGAACCGATAGAGGAGGTGAGTATATCTCCAAAGAATTTCTACGTTTTTGTAGAGAAAATGGAATTCATAAAAAGTTTACCATGAGGTACACTCCGCAGCAAAATGGCGTTGTCGAAAGGAAGAATAGGACAATCATGGATATGGCGAGGAGTATGTTGAAGACAAAGCATTTGCCAAATGATTATTGGGCTGAAGTTGTACACTATGCAATGTACATTTTGAATAGATGCCCTACAAAAGCCGTGATGAACAGAGTGCCAGAAGAAGCATAGAGTGGGAGAAAGCAATGAGTCACCCACATGAAAGTTTTTGGATGTGTGGCTTATGCACGCATTCCAGATCAATTAAGGAAGAAGTTGGACAACAAAGGGGAGAAATGTATTTTTATTGGATACAATGAGGAATCCAAAGCTTACAGGTTGTATAACCCATCCACTAAGAAGTTTTTTGCGAGCAAAGATGTTTAGTTCATTGAGGAGGAAGCTTGGGATGGAAGCATAGAGAAAACTGTGAATGTTAAAAACTCTTTGTCACATGATGAAGATGATGAGCAGATGGCTGAAATACATCCCCAAATAGCAGCACCAACACAATGGCAGCAAGAGACACCCTTGAGGAGAAATGAAAGTGCTTCTCCAAGCACACCACATGGAGGAAATTCAAGTGCTTCTTCAAGCACTTGTATACCAAATGAAAGAGGTAAGAAGTTCAGAAATTTAAGTAACATTTATGAACAAGAGGCAACAAATGAAGGTATAAATTCTTTGTTTTCTTTATATTGTCATATTGATGACCCTGTTCATTTCGAAAAAGCAATTAAGGATAGGAAATAGATAAAAGCTATGGATGAGGAGATCAGTGCCATAGAAAGAAACAAGACATGGGATTTGGTTGAACTACCAAAAGGAAAAGAAGTCATTGGAGTTAAATGTGTTTACAAGACCAAGAGTAACGTTAAAGGCAAAATAGAAAGACACAAGGCAAGACTTGTTGTCAAAGGATATAAACAGTAGTATGAGAGAGACTATGAGGAAACTTTTGCACCGGTTGCTAGAATAGAAACTGTGAGAGCAGTGCTGTCCATAGTAGCACAAAACAAGTGGAAAGTTTACCAAATGGATGTGAAGTCAGCGTTCCTAAATGGAGAGTTAATGGAAGAGGTTTACATTGAACAACCTTTAGGCTATGAAAAGAAAGGCTAAGAGCACAAAGTGTGCAGATTGAAGAAAGATCTTTATGGGCTGAAGCAAGCACCAAGAGCGTGGTACAGTGGGATAAATTCCTATCTACTGGAAAATGGATTTGAAAAGTGTGAGAGAGAACCCACCCTCTACATCAAAGAAAGGGATGCTAAAATACTAATTGTTGTGTTATATGTTGATGATGTTATTTTCACAGGCAATGATGATTATCTCATTGAAAATTTCGAAACAGTTATGAAAGAAGATTTTGAAATGACTAACATGGGTTTGCTGAGATACTTCTTAGGAATAGAAGTAGAACAAAATGGAAATAAGATTTTTATCTCACAAGAGAAATATGCTAATGAAGTATTGGAAATATTTAATATGCAGGAGAGCAAAGCAACGATCACTCCCACAGTGATGGGATTGAAACTCACCAAAGAGGACAACAACAAGGATTTTGATCCTAGTTTGTACAAGAGCATATTTGGCAGCCTCATGTATTTGACTGCAACTAGGCTGGATATAATGCATGCTATTAGTTTAATTTCCAGATTCATGGAGAGGCCAAAAGAAGCACATTAGCAGGCAACAAAAGGAATTATGAGGTATGTTAAAGGTACTAAGAGATTTGACATTTTATATATTGCTTCAGAATGTTTAGATTTAATTGGATACACTGATAGTGATTGGGCTGAAAGTGTAGATGATTGGAAAAACACATCCGGTTATATTTTTCACATGGGTTTAGGAGTTATTTTATGGGTTTCTAAAAAACAGCCTATTGTAGCATTGTCTACAACAGAGGCAGAATATGTGGCAGCTACAACAGCAACATGTCAAGCAGTTTGGATGAGAAGGATGTTGAGGAGCTTATGCCAAGAGTAAACAAAAAAAATTGTGATTTTTTGTGACAATAGCTCAGCTATTTCATTATGCAAGAATTCTGTGTTTCATAAGAGAACGAAACACATTGACACAAAGTTTCATTACATCAGGGAATTGGTAAACAATGGAGAAATTGTTTTAAAACAATATAGGACTCAGGAGCAGGTTGCTGACATTCTGACCAAGCCATTGGAGCAGAAAAGTTTTGAATTTTTGTGGAAATGTTTGAGTATGACTGATAACCCAACAGTTGAAATTAAAGGGGAGCGTTGAAATGTAATTTCAACTGCCGCATTCATTACTCCAGAAAACCGCTGAGCCTTCCATTGCACCGCCTTTCACGAGTTAGTGGTATTTTCCGGAGGGGCAACGATTACACCTAGCAACTGACACGTGGATGAGTAGTTTTTGGAAAACAACTTTTCATCGGAGCATAAAGTTCAGTGAGAGAGGGCCTTGCGATATTTTCAACAGCCGATTAATGAGGGGCAGATCAACAGTTGATACAAGCATGCAACAATGAACTTGCGTGAAGTGAAAGTTTTTGTTTGATCGCCATTTTCTCCGTAAAAGTAATTAATGTAAATTTAATGTGATAGGTAAACGTTGGTAAAGTTTTTTAAGTTTATTATTTTTTTATTACTCACGGTAGTATGGCACAAAAAAAATGTATTGTTATGTTTTTTTTAGTTGTTCATTGTATATGTACTGTAATGAAGGGAAGTGTGTAGCTCGTGAATGAAAAATTACACAACAGTGAAATGTAATTTTTCTCTTTTGTAATGCACCGCAGTGCAAAGAAAGTTTTTGTTGGTTAATATGAAAAGTAATGCGCCGCAGCAAATAAAAAAATTTCACATAGCAGAGAATGTGAAGAAATTTTTACACACAGCAATGTAAAATTTCAAAGCAGAGACATAGTATTTCTCAGGAGAGACAGATTTTTTTTTTGTGTGGAACTAAAGTGTTCCTGTGTAATCCCTCAGTGAGAGGAAGAATTTTGTAATAACATTTTGGTTAATGAATACAAAGTTTTTATATATATGTGAAAAACTCTGTTCTTTCCAGCAAACAATTTTTAGCTTCCGTGTGATAAGATCAGAGCATTGTTTCTCTGTTCAGTTTTTATTTGGAATTATCAAAAATTCCCAACAGTAACATCATCATGTGCTGAGAATTCAATATGAAAGCTTTCTATTGTTTATTGCTGAGAATTCAATATGGAAGCTTTCTATTGTTTATTGCTAAATCACAGCCCAATTAAGAAAACAAAAAGAATCCAAGCCACTCTTAGACATAGATATAACCAGGGATTTATCAAAGTATTCATTATCTTCAATAATGTAGATCGTTCCATTAGCTTATTACTGTTTAATTTCACAGCGAGAAGTGAAATATTAGTATAACCCAGTGGGACTGTGAATCCATAATTATTCCCTTTGATTATGAGTGTGTTTTGGGTTGGTTTGAAATATAGCTTATTACTGTTTAATTTCACAGCAAGAAGTGAAATGTTAGTATAACCCAGTGGGACTGTGAATCCATAATTATTCCCTTTGATTATGAGGTTTTTCTGGGTTGGTTTGGTCAGGAAAATAGTGAGATTGTAGAATGAATTTTTGGAAAAGAGTTGTGTTTGTGAATTTAATTTGAATAGTTAGAAGTGAAATATTAATTTAATTCAGTGGAACTGTGAATTCAAAAATAGTGAAATTGTAGAATGAATTTTTGGAAAAATAGTGAAATTGTAGAATGAATTTTTGAAAAAGAGTTATGTGTGCCAATTTAGTTTGAACAGGTATAAGTGAAATATTATTTTACCTCAGTGAAACTATGAATCCAATTTTTTTTAACTCAGTGAAACTTTGAATCCAATTCCAATTTTTTTTTGATGGGTTGAAATAGATTTATGTTAGGAAAATATTGAGATGGTAAAATGAAATTTCGGAAAAGAATTATATTTATTAATTTAGTTGGTAGAATGTTTCCTCAGACACTCACCCATAATCAAGGACATACTGTAAACTTTGAATGAATTATTGGCTAACTAATAATTTACAGAATTGAAAACCAATTAAAACCAGAGGGGATAAAAAAGGCACCTCAATAGCAGATAAATTCTTGTTATAAAACTCTGCTGCGGTCTCGTTTATACTGTGATCTGCGAGGTTCTTGCAGATCTTGGCATCTTGAATGCAGATTTTGATCCTCTGCCAGTTGCCAGAATTGTCAACGGCCCTCTGCAGCCAGTTGGAATAGTCCCCGAGCTGATATTCTTTGAAGCCCTGGTTCGACACTACCTCTCCCGCGCCCTTGATGGTCACCGCGTAGGCAATGACCGTGAAGCAGAAGAGCGCAATTATGAATAAAAACATGAAGAACTGGTACCCTACCAGCAGCCATGTGAACTTCAAGCATGCTCCCAGGAATCCTGCTATGGACAACACCATGAAGAACAGGCCTGTGAAAATGACAGGCCATTTCAGGAGCTCCGCGCAGACTGAGTTCCCCTTTGCGGCCAGCCATACCCCTCCTCCCAGGATGACAATCGAGCCTGCGAAAGTAAGGACATTGATGATCCCAATAAAATTATTGCTCCAGCGAGCCATCTCCCCTCCTCTGCAACATACCCAATATCACCGCAAAATGAAATCTGGTTGAAATAAATGCGAAACCGCTGACATCATCAAACCACCATAATAAAAATAATCCGTTCTGGACTCATAAATTAAAAATATTCTGGACTCCTAGATTAAATTCCATCTTCACCAGTATTGACGTACGCGAACAGTTCTTAATAGATATTTAAATGCAGACATGGATGTCTTTGTCAATTAAGGGCTGGCGGTGGGGTTGACAAAATTTTTCTACAATGAATGATCGCCAAGTAAAACCTGACATGTGCGATAGCTCAGGGTTATTCTGTATAATCAACTTTGTTAACTTTTTCTATTAGTTTGTTAGTTTCTAACGGTGAGAATGAGGTGGTGAGCTTGTTGCTTGTTTCGTTAGATTTACAATTTAATATAATTGAATTGGTATTATGTGAGTAATGTTTATATTATTTTGTTAGCTCTTTCCATGAGTGTGTTGGTTTCCAATGTGAGAATGAGGTGGTAAGCTTGTTGTTTATTTAGTTAGATTTACAATTTAATATAATAGAATTGGTAATATATCTATATATATCATGGATTTAAATTTGAATGGGACAAAAATAAATATTTTACTCAATTATCTAAAATTATATACAGGGGGTTAATTTGTCATCTATTTTGGTATTTTATAGGTGGATGAATTTAAGGAATTGGTTTGCACGGCTTATTTTAGGTTTGGGTTTATGTTTGGTGATTTGGGATCCAAACTCTTGTAGAAATAGTTTAACGTATTAAATGACACTTTTGGGAATCAAAACTTTGCAACCAGACGTGACAACCTTTTCATGTTGTTCTAGACAACAATGGGTTTCTAATATTGTGAAAATACCTCAATCAAAGTTTATATGTGGAAGTTATGTCTCTCACAAGTTGCCCTACTTTATTGACAACCACAATACTAAGTGTGTGGCATGCCATCCCTAGTAAGTTTCACATGTAGGGCTAGACATGTGTGGACTTTCACGAAGATTATAGAAGGTCAAAAACCATAATACTAGTTTATGATCGAGGCATGCAAAAACCCTAACCCCAACAATACAATGCTACTAGGATATGCTAAATGTTGGGTTGCTAGGGAAATAAGGGGCTCCACTCTTTTGGTATAGTTATTGTTCCATAGTTGAGAAAAGCATCGAGGAGTGGAATATTGAAGTGTTGGATTCACACTTATATAGAGGTGGGGTGGAATTAGTGTAAGTACTCGATGAACTACCCTTTATTTTGTCCAAGTTTAATGGTCTAAAACATCTTTGAATAAAAGTTATAGGGAAAATGTCACACTGACCTATTTGAAGTAGATTTCAAGAGCATTCAAGTACACTAAATTCCTTAGCAAATATCTCTGAAACTATAGAGAACCAAAGTCTAAATTTCTATTGTAGGTACAAGATGATCTCCCCTCTATCCCCTCCAAGTTTCACAATATGAAACATCTCAGAATAAAAGTTATAGCAAAAATCCAAGTTGACTTATTTGAAGCAGATTTCAAGACCGTTCAAGAACCCTAACTTTCTCAAAGCACATCTCCAAAATTACAATGAAAGAAAGTATGAAATTTTTACCATAGGTATATGAAGATCTCCCCTTTATTTCTTCCAAGTTTCACAGTCTAAAACATCCTAGAAAAAGGTTATAGTGAAAATGTCAAGATGACTTGTTGACTCCACACATCACATTTTCCCTCCACCTTTAAGACCTTAAGAGTATTCCCTAGCTTCTGTTATGCACCTCATATATTTTCTTGATTGGATGGTCTTCAAA
This sequence comes from Pinus taeda, assembly GCA_000404065.3. Lineage (NCBI taxonomy): Eukaryota > Viridiplantae > Streptophyta > Pinopsida > Pinales > Pinaceae > Pinus > Pinus taeda. Next base: position 63,055 of record APFE031686600.1, read on the forward strand.
TGCACTCATCTATATTTAGCTATAATATTCCTATGTTAAATTATGGAGCCAACTTATATAACTGGTTGGGACAACCTGCCAAAATCTTTCATATCTCTTGATTATTATGGAGTTAGAGGGAGTGCCACATACTATTGGAGAGGTCTCAGAAAAATATTTTAAATCATATATACTTTAATCCCACTTGGGCTAGGTATTTAAAGTAAAAATTCCTTCAATGATAGGGTATCCAAACTAGTCATCAACAAATATTTGGGTATTCGAGAAATATTTCCAAAAATCTTCATCTTGCAATCTTTATTTTGGACATTTGTAGTCATCCCATGTCTTTGACATCAATGAAAAAATATTCCCTTTGTAATAGATGGAAACCCCATACATTTGTGCACTACTACTGTAGAACTCTCCTTGTTTGCAACTTCTCCCCCTGTCTGCAATCTCTCCCCTTTTGTCGTTAATGGAAAAGGGATACTCCCCCTGAGTTGGTGCTTTTCTTTACTGATGATTTGGGAGAGATGTCATTCTCAAATTCTGTTTGATATATTCAAATGTTTCTCTAGGAAGAGGTTTAGTAAAGATATTTGCAACTTGTTCCTTTGTAGCAACGTATTCTAGCTTAACACTTTGTTCAACTACCTACTCTCTTAGAAAGTGATTCTTGACGAGAATGTGTTCTGTCTATGAATGCATCATAAGTTTCTTTGAAATATTGATTGCACTTATATTATCACATAAAAATGATATTAGTTTATCATATTATACTTTGATAGTTTTAAGAGTTTACTTCATTCAGAGAACTTGAGAATAACAAGTTGTTGCTACTATGTATTTAGCTTCGGCTGTGGATAAGGAGATTAAGCTTTGTTTCTTTCTCAACCATGATATACTATACAATTTCCCAAAGATATTTCTCCTCTATTTGTACTTTTATTGTCATCTACACTTCTTTCCCACTATATATATATATACTATTAAAACAAAGTCTTTCCTTATTAGATGCCATAGGAAAAAGTCTAGAGTTCCCTTCAAAAGAATGAATATTCTCTTAATTTCCACCACATGTGTATCCTTTGGTGTAGATTGTAATCTTGAAACCAACCCTACTACATGCATCATATGTAGTCTTTATATTGTCAAATATAGTAATCTACAAATCATTTACCTATACATAGTTTGATTTTCATTAGGGTATTCATCCTCTTTTCACAACTTGCATCAAGTGACCATAGGCGTGGTAACAAGTGCACAATTTTAGATCTAAAATTTCTTCAACATTTCCTTAATGTATTTAGTTTTGAAGATAAATATTCCTTTACTAGAATTAACATTCTACAGACCTAGAAAGAATGAAAATTCTACTAACATGGACATTTCAAGTTCTTTCTACATTTCTCTCGCAAACCTTTCCTCATTGTGTCAACATCACTTCCAAAAATAATACCATCTACTTATACCACAATGATTAATAAATTTTCATTATATATTTTGATATAAAGGTTGTTATCTGCTACTCCTTTTTTGAATTCTTCTTGTCATAAATACTTGTCAAGTCTTGAGTTCCAAGCCTTGAGAGCTTGCTTTAGACCATATGATGCTTTCTTCAATATGCACAAATTATTTTCTTTTTTGATAGCTAAAATCCTTTTAGTTTTTCAACATACACCTCTTATTAAAAATTTCCATTAAGAGAAGTTGACTTGACATGCATTTGATAGACTTTGAAGTTTCTGAAGCATACAAATTCCAAAAACATTATGATCATTTATACCCTTGCAACTGGAGAAAAGGTTTCTTTGAAGTCAACACCATCAACTCGAGCATATATTTTATACACCAGTTTATCCTTAATTCCCACTACTTGTACATCCTCATTCAACTTGTCCATGAAGAACCATTTGATGCAAATCACATTGTCTTCTTTTGGTCAAGGAACAAGTTTCCATGTCTCATTTTTCTCAAAATATTTCAACTCTTCTTCCATAACACTAACCCAATGCTTATCCTCACTAGTTTGAGCAAATTTTTTGGGTTCTTTTTGGACAAAAAAATGGCTATTAGAGGAAATCTAAGCCCAAAAGTGACTTCCAGAGGAAAAATAATAAAATAATAAAATAAGAGATGAATTTTGGAGGGAAAATAAGAAAACTACTTTTTTTTTTTTTTTTTTTTTTTTTAATTGTATTTTTGGCTGACTCAAATTTCAAGTGTAGACACTAGTTGGATGCGGAATTAAATTTCACATCCAATGAGTACCCATTATACATATTTTTGAGAAGACCAACATTGATCAAAATTGAAAATACATTAATGTTAGCACTTGTAGCATTGATGTTGTCTTTTGTTGTAACATTTGTAGTGCTTGGTTCAAGATGCATATCCAAGGAAGATTCCTCATTTGTTTTGGAATAAAACTTGCCTAAATTGTCTTCATTTATCTTTATGTAGCACTTGCTTCCAAATACTTTGAAATATTTGATTATAGCTAGTCTCCCTTCCATTTTTCATAAGTAGTTTTATTATCGTTCACTATGATTTGAGCTCTATTCAAAATGTATAACATTATACTAACTGCTTCTCCTTGAAATATGTTTGGTAGATTTGCTTCATTGAGCATTTTTCTTGCCATTTATTGCACTATCATGTTCTTCCTTCCTACAACTCCATTTTATTGTGGAGTCATTGCCACTAAAAAATGTCTCTTAATCCCATGGTTTTCACAAGATTAATTGAATTAATTGGAAATAAATTCACCTAATTTGTTTGATATTAAACATTTGATTATTAGATCAATCTCATTCTCAACAAGAGATTTGAAAGCTTTAAACTTCTCAAATGTTTTAGATTATTTTTGAATAAAGTGACCCATGCCATTCTTGTGAAATCATCAATAATTAACATAGAGTAACTCTCACCTTTTAGGTTTTGTGTTATTGTTGGCCTACAAATATCCATATGAACAAGTTCCAATGGACTTGATGATGAGTACTCATTTGTCTTGAAGTTGAATGGGTTCTACTTCCTACCATGACATGGCTTATAAACAGTGTCATCCAGTTTTGATATCTTTGTCATGTCTCTCACTACTTATGTTTTGTTGAGTTTACTATATTTTCATAGCTAATATAACCAATCCTTCTATTTCATAACCATATTTCATCCAATTGTACCAAACAAAATTTTCCTCATATAACTTCATTTATGACATATACATTACTTGAGATCCTAGTTACATTTTCTATTAATGTTCCAAAGCATGCTATCTCACATCCTTTAAAATGAAATTTCAAATCATACCCTTGATCACCCATTTGATTTTACCTTAGGAGATTGTGTTTTAAACCATCAACATATAGAACATTTTGAGTTTTAGTCCTTCCATTATCAATAATGACTATCTCCTTTTTGGCTGCCCTTTCTCATGCATTATCTCCAAAAGTAACATTGCCTTGTAAAACACCCAACACCCTTAGAATGCTATATTAGTGATATGGGGTGTAATTAGACCCAAACTTCAAGGTTTGTTATGAATATTGGGTTATCAAATATCCTCTTTCTTTCATCACCTCAAATCACATTTTTGTTACTTCCATAATCTTTATCTTGTCAAGATATTTCCAACAATATAAACTTCATCTCAATTTGAGCTCTAGGATCAAAGTTATGACCTTTTGAAGATCCGCCCTTTAAAGGGCCATGCCATCATTTGTATAACCATGTGGCTTTCACATGGCAAATCTTACCCATGTTTCTTCCTTGCATGGGTCCACATCTACTGGCTATCCACTATATCAAAGTTTTATATTAGTGCAATAACCAAAATTCCCCAATGAGTTGCTTGACTTGCTGATATGTTGATATGGGGACAAAAATTTGATATGCCAATATACCATTAAATCCACTGAATGCTGATATAGCGTTACTCCAACACATTTTAATGGAAATCCAACAAATTTCTTTATAATTGAAAAACTTTGCAAAACATTGATAAGTTGATAGGCCAATAACCAACTTTGCATGCCACCTCATAACTTTGACACTTAATCATAGCTTTCCATGTGGTGAAGGCTAAAGTGTCTGACACAAGACATGGCTGACATGTCTATCAAAATATCAAGATATCGATGATATCCAAGATGCAACCCTCTCGAACTCCTCATATATTGATATGCCATTATGATATCTCAATGTTCCATGCCCAAGGAAAATTTTAAGGGGTAATATTCATAGGAGGGCTAATTTTCCATGCTTTTGCCAAAATAAATATTCACTACTTTCCATTTTTTCTAAAAAAAATTTCACCCAAATTTTATAGGATAAAATAATTTTACCCTAAAAGTTGCTAAAGTTTTATAGAAGACTATATATAATCATTCAAAATTTGAGTATCTTTACAATAATATCACCAAACAATTTACAATTTGCATATTAAGGACTAGTAAGATTCATCAAGGTTTCTAAACTTTAAGATAGATTTCTATCCTTAAATTTTTCCCTAGCTATGTGAATCACTAACAAGAAATCACCTCTTGAGTTGTGATAGGTGTTGATGTGTTTCCTACTAGTTAACACTACTAACTTATGCCATGTGTCACTCATATGCATATGGTTGGAATGTTAAAAATTGATCTGAAAATGAAGATCTTAGACTAATATTAAGGTATTACATACTCATGTGCATGGATTTTCCTATGCTGCTTTGTGCAATGGATTGATAAGATTGCGAAATACATAGACAATGAAGCAGTTAAAGAACATAATAAACAAACACACATAAACACAACAAGTTTAATAAGGAGTTCACCCAACACTCCTGGGCTATGTCTCCTGGTCCAACCTTCAGTGGTGACCTCTCTATTATGTCTTCAGAAGCAGAGTTTTTACAAAAGTGAGCTCAATTTGAGTCTCACACAATAGATACAAAACAACAAGGCTTTACTTGGATCCCCCAAGTCTTTCTTAGTACACAAACTCTCCTCACTGACTCTCTGTCTCTGTTTGCTCTCTGTCTCAGCACTACTTGTCTTTGTCTCCTGTCTTCCGTGGCTTTAAAGCCAATCGATATTTTCTGTTCGATTCCCTTTCTCGGGCTCTCTGGCTCCCAGCCTTTGGCTACTCAAATCCCCCTCTGAGTGTTGGAAATCATTGCGTAACGTCTTAAGGGGAGGTGGCCACCTATTCTGTAATGGAAGGGACCATTGGGCCTTTGAAATACCCGAAATAGCCATTCTTTATTTACACAGAGAAATACATTCAAACATGGGAAAAATCTGCCAAAACACAGTTCATCGGACTTCAAATATTTGTAAATTCGCTTTATACTTCTATCGGGTCCGCCTTTATATCTCTTATTGCATCTCCATCGTTGATCTCAGAGATCTTGATCCAATAGCTGAGGTTCATTTCAGGCGGCTCATGCGTACAGGGGTTAACTGCATGAAAAGGGTGGTTTTCTCTCTTCGGTGCCTGGACATGTGGCAGCCAGTGTATGGGCTCAGGCAGAGCCTAGCCAAAACCACTTACCACCTATGGCCCGCCCAAAATCTTGCTTGTTTCGTGATTTCCCTTTGTATTTTAAAAATACATGAAAACATTGAAAAACCCTGAAAAATGGCTTTAGATGGACTTGAAATATTATATATCTTCATTCATAAACCCTTTTGGGTTCGATTTCATCGCATCGGCACATTTCCTTCATATTTCGTTTATTTAACGAAAAACGCAAATATAGAGGAAAATGTCATTTTTCGGATCTCAAAATATATGAAATATCACCTATATCTTCATCGGGTCCGGCTATTGCGAGTTATGTTTATATAGGCCCTACTCTATTGTAATGCTCTGATGCGATATTGGATGCGAATAATCACAATATCATATCGTACATACCACCAGGCCGTTTGTAAGCGCTCCTTTGTGATTTGCTAACACGATATTGCTATTCAACTTGGGCCATCAATTTGTGCACTTGATCAATGGTCCTTGTTGACCCTGCTAATCATTGTCGCATATTCCATGTGGTCTTTGTCGATAGCCTCCGCTTGCCATTGCCAATTGCGATTTGCGATCAGATCTGGACCGTTGATCGGCTAGATCGACAGCTCCTGTGCATTTCTCTGTTGACCTCCGATAGGCTTCATTTCACTGGTTTCTTCATGTTTTTGCCTCCCAATAGTGTTATCCGACTTTTCTAAAAGTTCTTCTCATGCGATAGTTTTGATCTTTAGAAGACTTAGAGGGTTTTCTAGGATCCATTTGGATCATGCCTTCCCACTGAAAAAGATTTTGGACCACCAAAATTTGGTTTTTAAGAATCAATCAAGTGAGGATACAACTTCTCCACTTGTCCAATCTCTATCGATCTAGCACTGCTTGGTTTTGAACCCTTGAGTTCGATTTTGAGGTACTCAAAATCCCCTCTACGCGTAGTTCTCACCTTCCTGTCTAGAATTGTATCTTCCTGCAACTCATTGAGATATTTAGGCAGCAGGTCATCAATAGTAGGCAACTGAATTTTCTCTTCGAGATCTTCAATAATTGAAGGTTTATATAGTCTCAAGCTCTCTGCATTAATGACTGAATAGATATGCATATCAGCTGGCAAATCAAGGTGAAAAGCGTTCTCACCAATTTTCTCAAGTATCTTGAAAGGCCCATACCTTATTGGCTTCAACTTCTTTCCTTCACCTTGCATTTTGTCTTTGCTGATGTATAGCCAAAATTGATCACGAAATTGGAAGCTATGCTCAATTCGATGCTTGTCATGCCTTGCCTTGTATTTGGCCTGGCTCTGTTCTAGTTGTTCCTGCACCACCTGGTGAATTTCTTGGATCTGTTCAATGAACTTGGTTGCTTTGTCCACATCACTGTGTCCATCAATTTCTATCTCTAGTGAAGACAAAATCTAAGGGAGACCTTGGTGTAAAACCAAAACAAGTCTCAAAAGGATATTTTTGTGTAGAAGAGTGCTTGGCACGATTGTAAGCATGTTGCACATAACATAAATGTCCATCCCAAAGCTTGGGACGCTTGTTGCAATAGCCTCTGAGTAACTGGATCACTTTCCTTTTTCCCACCTCTGTTTGGCCATCCGTTTGTGGATGAAATGTTGTGCTCTTCTTCAATCTGGTGTCCATTAACTCCCATAGAATTGACCAAAACTTCCCAAAAAAACGGGAATCTTGATCAGATATAATGGAAGTGGGTAACCCAAAATGAACCTATACATGCTGAAAGAAAAACTTCGTTGTTTGTTTAGTTGTAATCTGCTTATTACAAGGTGTTAAAATACACATTTTGCTGAACCTGTCCACAATAAAATATAAATAATCATGACCTTTTCTAGATTTTGGCAGTCCCCCAACAAAGTCCATGGAAACACTTTCCCGAGGATGAGAAGGAACTGGAATTGGAGTGTACAAGCCTAATTTTCTATTACTGGGCTTGCTTGTAGCACACATGGTACACCCTTTAATATATCTAGAAATTGTTTCATGCATTCTTGGCCAATAACAGAACCTTTGCAACTATGCAACTATTTTACTTACACCAAAATGACCTGATATTAGAGAAGTGTGTGCTTCTAGGATTATGTTAACTCTTTCAGTTTGAGGAATGCATAACTTTCCCAAATGATATAAGAGTTGGTCCTTAACATGATAATCCAATTCTTCTACTTGTTTTCCCTGACTTAAAGTTGCATATACATCTTTAAAATCTACATCTTGAGCATATTGTTCAATGTAGCTTTCATGCATTATTGAATTATGCTTAAGTATAGTATATGCATTTATGATTGGTCTTGATAACATATCTACAACCTTATTGTGTATGCCTTTCTTATATCTAATGACAAGATGAAATTGTTGTAGAAAACCCATCCACCTATAGTGTCTTGATTGCTGTAATTTAGTTTGTGAGTGCAAATATTGAAGTGGTTGATGATCTCTATGTATAATTGTTTCTTTGCCTAATAGGTAATGTTTCCACTTTTTCACACTCTGCACTAATGCATACAATTCTTTATCATATGTGGGATAATTAACTACGGCAGAATTAAATGTCTCAGAATGATAACATAGGGTTTACCATGTTGCATCAACACTGCTCCCATGGCATAGTCACTGGCATCTGTTTCAATCTCAAATGGTTGTTGAAGATATGGCAGTGCTAGTACTGGTGTTGTACTATTTTTTTTCTTTCAAGGTGTCGAAGGCTTTCTGTTGTTTTCCTCCCCACTGAAACACCTTGTTCAATCCTATTAAAGCATGTAAGGGAGCTGCAATCAAGGAAAAGCTAGCAATAAACTTTCTCCAATATTGTGTTGCTCCTAGGAAACTCCTAACTTCTGTAGCAGATTTGGGTTTAGGCTAGTTCACAATGACTTCAACCTTAGAGGGATCTATCTTCAATTCACCACCCCCTACAATATGGCCCAAATAAGTTAAAGATGTTTTGCCAAATTCACATTTTGATAACTTTACATAGAGATTTTCTCTTTTCCAAACATCTAAAGTCTACTTTACATGCTTCAAATGTTCTTTCCTTGTTTTACTAAAAACAAGAATGTCATCTAAATATACAATTACAAAATCATCAATAAAAGGTCTGAGTACATCATTCATAACTCTCATGAATTGGCAGGAGCATTAGTTAAGCCAAAAGGCATAACCATCCATTCATACAGCCCTTGCTTTGTTTTGAAAGCAGTCTTCCATGCATCTTGTTATGCAACTCTGACCTGATGATAGCCACTATGCAAATCCAACTTGGAAAAGTAAACTGCTTCTTTCAGCTGATCTAATAGATCATCAATGCGAGGAAAAGGATAACGATTCTTGATCATTATTTTACTCAGTGCTCTGTAATCAATGCACATCCTCCACGAACCATCTTTCTTTCTCACCAGTACAATTGGAGATCCACATGGTGATGTGCTTGGCCTTATGAACCCTTTATTGAGTAGCTCCTATACCTGCTTCTGGATCTCTGCATTCTCTAAACAGATAACCTGTACATTCTGATGTTAGGTAATGGAGCATCTTGCTGCAAATGAATATCATGTACTATTTCCATTTTGGGTGGCAGACCTTTAGGTTCTTGAAATAGGATAACATATTCTGAAACAACTTTATCTAGAGCAACTTTCTATTTAGCATCACAGCCTTCATATACATTGGTTTTATCAGGGGTCTTTTCCTTTACAACCATTAGTAAAAATTGCTTGCATGAATTAACAATTCTTTTCATCTGCCTTGAGTTTATGAGAGAGTAGTTATTTTTGAGTTTATGAGCTCTTACAATATATTCCATTCCATATTTTATGAGTTGATACTTATTTTCAGTTCTATAGAAAATGGCTTTTCTATCATACAAGTAAGGACTTCCTAAAACAATACCACATATATCCAAGGGAACTATATCCAACTCAACCTCATCTACAAAAGTGGACCCAATAGCAAACCTAAGTTTACATTGTCTAGTCACTTGTAGCTTTGCTTTATCACATACCCAACCTAATGGATATGGCTTCTTGTGAGGTGTTGTTAGTAAGCCCAACTTCTTTACAATTGTTGCAGAATTCAAGTTTACTTGTGAACCACTATCAAATAAAGTATCAACCTTTTGGTGCTTGGAAATAACTCTAATATGAAAAAGCTCATGCCTTTTCCTCTCATTATCTTCATTATCAATAGATTGTGCAGAATTACATGTAGATGCTTCATAATTTTTACCTTTTATACCTATGGCTATGACTGTTGTTTCATCACCTGAGTCTGACCCCAAGTCTTTCTGAATAGCAGCAGCAATTTCTTCTTCTTACCACCGAACTTCTTGAGTTTCAACTTCGGATGTAAAGACCAGCAGTGTTCATCATCATGCCCATCCTTCTTGCAGTAAGTGCATGAAGGTTTGTCTTTCTGTACAGTGTTTGTCTTCCTCTCCTTCCATTTTTGCTTCTTCTTTTCCTTATTCTTGCTTGCAGATGGTTTTGATGATCCCCCAATCTCTGGGTTCACATTCTTGCCTCTAGCCTCTAGATGTGCATCCTGAACTGATACGTCATCTAGGCTAGTGGGATTAAAAATGAGAATGGTGTGCCTCAAATAGCTATGCAGACCACCTATATACTTCAACACAGTTTCAGGAGAGTCTAGGGATATGCCTAGAGTTAAAGCTCTTTTTCTAAATTCCTATGAATAGCTTTGTATACTTTGGCCTTTTAATTGGTGAAGAGTTTGCCAACTCACCATTGCTTGTTGCATATAAGCTAGTGGATAGAACTGTTTTTTAATGGCATAAACAAATTCATTCCAGGTTGAAAGAATTTTACCATGCTTCTTCAAATCAGCTTGTGTCTTGCCTTCCCACAACACTAGGGCAATTCCTCCAAGGCGAAGGCTAGCTAGCTGAATCTTTCTCCTCTCTAAATCAATGTTTTACACCCTACAATATAAATCAATCTATCTAATCTAGTTATTTAGCTTTTCTGCATTTAATTCTCGATCATATATTTCCAAATCAAATTTCACATCTAATTTAATCACAGATGTTTTCTTCTTTTTCTTTTCAGGGCTAGGAGATGAGGATGATGGAGGTGATGGTGGAGGAGATGATGGAGGAAGCTTTTCCCCTTTCCCTTTGCCCTCTAGGGTATCTAGAGAAGGTTTCTCTGCGCCTTTGTCTTATTTGGAGGTTGAAGTACTTTCACCTCGACCTTTCTTAAATTCTCGATACATCTCTTCCACCATGGCTCTCATAGTCATGAAACTGTCCATGAACTGAGATTCTGATTCCAATGGGGTTTGTTCTACCATTCTCCTCCTAGGATAGACTCTTCCAATTTTTTGATTAGCCTCAACAAGTTCTCCTTCTCCTAGTTTGAGCTTTAACCTAGTTAGCATTCAATAATCCAGCACAAGCTTGTCTAACCTTAGCAAACCTAAAGCTCTGATACCACTTGATCTGAAAATGAGATCTTAGACTAAGATTAGGGTATTACAGACTCATGTGCATGGATTTGCCTATATTACTTAGTGCAACGGATCGATAAGATTGCAAATAATATAGACAATGAAGCAGTTAAAGAAACATAACAGATACACACATAACACAGCAAATAATCAAGGAGTTCACCCAAAACTCTTGGGCTACGTCTCCTGGTCCAGCCTTCAGTGGTGACCTCTCTATTATGTCTTCAAGAGCAGAGTTTTACAAAGTGAGCTCAATTTGAGTCTCAGCACAACAGATACAAAACAACAAGGCTTTACTTGGATCCCCCAAGTCTTTCTGATTACACAGACTCTCCCCATTGACTCTTTGTCTCTGTTTTCCTTTGTCTCTATCATTCTATGGCTTTTAAGCCAATCACTGCTATCTGTTCATTTCCTCTTTTGGGCTCTCTAACTCCTAGCCTTTGTCTGCTCAAATCCACCTTTGAGAGTTAAGTAATCATTTTTTAATGCCTTCAGGGAAGGTGGCCACGTATTCTTCAACAGAAGGGACCATCGGCGCAGTCGAAATCCCAAAATGGTTGTTCTCTGTTTACGCAAAGAAATACACGTAAAACTTTGAAAATCCACCGAAACACCTCTTTATGGACTTGAAACATTATTAACTCTGCCCTAGACTCTTATCCGTTCCACCTTTATATCGCTATCACAATTCGCTAGACATGGTTTCCATTGTATTTGCATAATACATTAAAACACTGAAAATCCCAACGAATGCTTTATGGCGGACTTCAAATAATATACAGTTGCATTTATAAACCCTATCGGGTCTGATTTCATTGCATCGGCACATTTCCTTTGTAATTCGTTCATTTAACGAAAACGCGAAATACAAAGAAAAACCTTGTTTTCCGAAACTCAAAATATATGTATTTCCATTTATAGACCCCATCGGGTCCGGATATATTGCATATCACATATTGGAATTGTTTCCATCGCTAATTACGCCGATTGGCCTTATCGGCTATTGGTGCATTGCACGGTTGCTGGCCTTATTGGCATCACCCCTTTATATTGCTCCGATGCAATATTGCGACGCGATATTATCGCAATCACATATTGCATAGTCCCCATGCCATTTGGTAAGGGATCCTTTGTATGTTGGCAATGTGATATTGAGCGGATAGATCTAGACCGTTGGATCTGCGCGCTTGATCGACGGTCCTCGTCTAATCGCGCTTGATCGCCATCGCAATTTCCATAATACCACGCCTAATTGCCTTTGCTTGCTACCGCCAATTGTGATATGCCGATCGGATCTGGACCGTCGATCGACCAGATCTGATAGCTCCTATGCATTATCGTGATAGACTCCAATAGGCCTGTTTTTCATTGTTTCTTCAAGTTTTTCTCTCCCGATAGTGTTATCCGCCATTATTAAAGGTTCATCCTTTGCAATAGTTTTTTATTCTTGAAGACTTAGAGGGTTGTTTGGATCCATTTTGGATCAAGTTTTCTCTGGTAAAATAAATTTTTATTAATTTTTTTATATATGTAACAATATTGTTTCACATATTATTAATTCACTGCAATTGTTCAAATCCTAATGGTCGCTAACATGTCAGCTTGTATACAATAATTTCACAGGTCTTGTAACAAAAGGATATCATGGATGTAAATGTTGTGGACCTTCTCTGAAGGATAGGTGGTCTCAACACCTACGAAATCCAAGTGTATCACTGCTCCAAGTTATTCCTTCCAGAATAACACCCTTACATAAGAGAAACATCCGCTTTCAATGGTAAACTAGAGAGAACACAAAGGACTGCAATAATGACACCAGTTCAATAGATTAGAGCATATGAGAGAGAGAAGGAGAAGGAGTTTGAAGGATTGTTCGATTCAAATGGGGATCCTATATTCGATGATCCAAAATTATTTACACCTATGTTGAGAAATTTCCCATTAGGATGAAAAGGAAAATTGTCTTTTATAAGATCCCATATTGGGAGCATCTTAATATTTCACACTTACTAGATCCCATGCATACGTTTAAAAACAATTAATCTTATTTATGGAGGCACGACCATTGAAATAAAGTGACACATTGGTTTTTAGGAGAGATCTTATTTCTTCAAAAACTAAAAAGAAACATTGGCCAAGACAAGAAACTAGAGGAGAGGTTGGTCCCTCTTGGTCTTTCAAAGAAGGTGATGTCCCATGGATTTTAAATAAAGATTATCTTTATTTGCAACAGGAAGTTATAATGAGTGTGAGGGTGCCTTATTTATATGGGTCTTCACTACGGTGTTGTTTCATTGTGGAAGACCGTTTGTCGGGGTTGAAATCGCATGACCATTTGAACCTTCTAAGAGTACATATGTCAAAAAAATGATTTTATTATTTCTTTTTATGTAATGTGATATTTTATAATTAATTTTTGTATAATGTACTATTTACTATGCAATGTCATTATCCTCTGCTCATGCATGGGTGTGTGAACAATGACTTCCCCCAAGACCTATGATGTGCCATATTTAAATTATCTACATTTGTATGTTGGATCACATCAAAGGAGATTCATATGGCTAGCATTCCATGGTGGAGTCAAGAGATGGTTGATATTGTTTGTATGTTTGAGAAGGAATTGCCAACGAATTTCATGGACTTGCGGGTCCATCTTCTAATTCACCTAGTAGATGAGGTTGAATTAGTGGGGGTCATTTATTGTCATTGGATGTTCTTCTTAGAAAGGTACATGAAGAAATTGAAATGTTTTTTTCAACAAAGGGAAAAAATTGAGGGGTATATATCATATTAGTCTTTCTATTATGCCATTTAAGTACATCAAGCAGATCAACAACACACGAGGTGCGGTAATTTGGGACGACGAAAGGGATGAAAACGAAAGACAAGGGGAGCTTCTCAAAATGAATGGAAAGAGTTGCATGATAAATAGTAAGTGTTGGCTTATCATTTGTTAAACTACCACACAGTAACTATTCCCATTGAACTTCATATTAATGCATATTTTGATCTCATGTGTACTATATTTTTGTGTGTGTGTTGGTTTGATTTCATCATCAATTTCAAAATTTGAAGCCATCATCAAATATTCTTTACAATATGGAAGCGACACAACCATGGGTCGCATTGTACGAAGACAAGAGGAGGAAATGGGATAGTGATAGGAAAGAATTCAAACAATTCAATGGTAGAAGTGTGCCTTATCCTAATCATTTAAAATAAAATATGCCAATGGCGTGCCTTAATAGTTGGGTTGTTGATCAATTCAAATAGAAATACAGTGCATTTGGTCATTACTTGCGTGTTGAAGAGGGTGGGCTAAACATAGGGATTGGGTGCAGCAACTCGGTAATTATAATCCCTTTTTGTATAGTTTTAACTTAATACTGCACCGTTGAATTGTAACATCTATATATATTTTATAATTTTAATTATGTTCGAATTATTAGATGCATGACACAATGATTTTTTCACTTTTTTATAGGTGCATTTGTTCCCATCTATGTGGGCATATGGAAATCATTTTCACATGAAGGATGCCAATGATGGGTGCATGACACAAGACTATGGAGTGGAAGTTGAGTTCGACCAATCTAGTCGTGCTAGCCACCGCGATCAATATCTAATGCAAGGAACGCTATGTTTCGTTGGAAAGATACAAGAGACCATTCAACTGGACTTATTTCCGTTCCAATGTGTTATTTTTAGGTGCAAGTGGTGGGACACCTTTGATCGAAATAATGTAAAGGAATATCATGATATTGGATTGATATCTATCAACTATAGAAAGATGTGGAATGAAACTAGGGATCCTTATGTTTTCCCAAAACACTAAAAACAAGTGTTTTTTACCCAGATGTGTTGGATAAGGATTGGTGGATCATATTAAGACATAGCCCTAGATCAAAACATATTTTTGAGAAAAACAGCGTTATCATGCCAAGAGAGGAATATAATTAGGGTGATGACAATGGAGATTGATATGTACTTTTGTTATTTCATCATGTTGTCGTTGCTACAACACCCTCCAAAATTTTGGCCTACAAAAAATTTCAGAGCCTACCTTCATCTTGTATATTGTAGTCACAAACATTGAAATCCATTCCATGTGTTTTCTCTAAGTGTTTTGGTCCCTTTTGGGAAGAAAAGAAAAATGTCGTCTTTTCGCATGTTAAGTGTCACACAATGTATATAAGCATGTTTTGGTAGTTTCAATAGGTTATCTTTGTAAACAAGTTGATCTTACCATGTAAACATCTCACGCACTCATTCCCAAATTTGTAAGCATTCTCGCACAAGTGTCGTCGCAAAGTGTATCTTTATTGTTGCGCTTGTCGTAAGTTGTCACAAAGGTGTCCCGCTGATGAAAGTATGTATTTATGTGTTCTGAGTGATATGTTTCATTTCTTCAAGTACTCTAAGAGTGTGATCAGAGTCAAGTGTTATCATTGTTCACATCAGCTTCATCGATCCCACACTTAGTCAAATTTCGAAAAATGTCAAGTCACTTAGCCTCATTCGACCTTCCTACACTGTGCATTGTGCAGTACCAGACCTCAAATTGCAACCTTGCCTCTTGACACTATGTAATGTACAGTCCCTACCTCCTAGGACTGTGCACTGCACAGTCTCAGTGCCCAAGCCCAGATCTTGACCTCTAAAATTGGCCAATTCAGCCCTCCATCCTGGACCCATCTGCACATTTTTCAATCTCTGAGTTCAAGACCATCCCTTAAGCTCCTAAGTTTCATAATTACACAATCACTAGGTCTCCTATGCCTTCTATAACTTCACAGTTGGATGAAATAGTGGAAAACCCCTCAACCCAGCTCACTGAGTCCCAAAAATGTGCAATATGCCTGCCTAGTCTAGCCTGAACTGCGGATTGTACAGTCTCAAAGCTCAAGCTTCACCCCTAACTTCCTGAATTGTGCAACTGCATAGTCATTAAGCCCCTCCCTCATCCTGTTACCTGATTTTGGCTCAGTCAGTGGATCAACATGCAACATGTTATACTAGGGGTTTATCGGACTGGTGTCGTCTCGTTATGAGTGTATTACAAATGCAGTTACTCTATCATATCATGGTAGGATGAAGAAGGAGATGAAGGGAAACTTGTTGGAAGATATCTTTGTAGCTAATTATGAAAGTTGATCAATCAAGAGAAAGCAAAGGGGCAATAGTTTACAAACGCAACTCAAGACATAATATCATTGAAGACTCCTTACCTCTAAGCCATATGGAGGTGGATAGAAGAGCATTCCAAAGAAGACACATAGTAAGGAGCAGCAAGAATGGATTGACATTGCCATATCATTAAGAATTCCATGTCAACAGTTTCATGTCATTTCATGTCATGAGTTGTCATATGACATGTCATTCTTGTGGATTATGTCATTTCTTATTCGAAAATGTATTGTAAAGTGGAAGTCCAAAGGACATGCACAGAAGATGGAGTCATGTAAAGTCGAAAATTCATAGGAAGTCAAATAGTCATGAGGGTAGTCAAAGAGTCACAAGGGACGTGAAGCATCACCCCATTGGTTATATATACACCCTCATTGTATGATAATATTACTTTTCACCTTGGCTCCTCCCTCAAAGAATTAGAGAGACGAGCTAGTTCTTTGGAGGAGCAAGTGGTGGCTCCAACGCTCCACTATTGGAGGTAGTGGTTTTCGATGTATACATGTGTCTTGGGACTTTTACTTAATATATGAAGCTTGATGGCTAGCACATTCTTCATGCATGTATTATGAATGTTTGTGAGACTATTCTATGAATGTTTATCATTCATGTTTGTTTTCACATGTACTAAAGTAGTTGAACTATTTCGGTTATTTTAGTGCTTATCATATTGAGAATGTGTTGTAGTGATTGCAATGCTCGTCGTATCTTTGTGGACTATTCCATTGGATGTTAGACAGACATCTCTTATGTGTGTGTGTGTGTTTCTACCATAGTGGTATTATTACTCTCTCTTAGAGGCTCACCTTCCTTTCCCCTCTGCAGTAGACAAACCTTGACACACCTACAATCGAACACTCATTAGGCACACTTACTTTCTTTTCGAAGGCACACATGCATTCGTCTCTCTTGCTAACATCTAAAGCCAAGGAAAACCTTTAATAATATGCGGCAACTAGGACAATACTCTAGATGGGGCTCCTATTCCAAACAACGTGAGGTCTAATTAGGACTTCACATCAGGGAGACCCCCTTGGTTGACAAATTTCTAGCACCATCAAAAAATGGCACTAAAAGGAGGGCCAGACAAAAGGTTGTTCCCATTGAGTCTTCTTTCAATCTCTTATTCAAGATGGCTCTTCCCAAAATCATAATCCCAGGACGTTTTTCTAAATATCCTAATCTTACCATACCTGCAGAAGTTTTTCATAACTTATCCCAATTTAAATTTGATGGTGAGGGTGAATTAACTCTTCGTAAACATCTGTTTCAAGTTCTCTACCTTTTCCTTTCTAATGGAATACATTTCAAAGATGTCATGGCTATTTTCCTCACCCTCACATTTGAAGGTCGTGTTAAGAGATGGTATCACACGTTGATTGTTTCTTCTATCCATTCATTCGACCAACTTGCGAAGGAGCTTCATAAAGCATTTGAAAAGTATGAGTATCAGGATGTTCTTAAAATAATTAATCAACTAAGGATTAAGCCTAATGAATCAATTGAGGATTTTTCTGATCGATTCCTTCACCTTTGTTATGAATTTCCAAGAGAAGACACGGATTGGGATTTTTTTAACAAAAGTTTAAGCATTCAGTTCATATCTCTTTGCACGATGAATCTGAACCCCCTTATGCTTTTACCTCCCTAACTCTTATAACTCATGAGACACCTAGAATTTCAGAGGAGGAACCTACTACTCTTTTGTTCCTTGTCCTCCTCCTTTTCCAGTCCCGATGTGGCTGCCTCCTTACGATGATAATAATGTTGGGAAATCCAAAAATCAAATTCCTAATCCATATCTTCATCTTCCTTTTTCTTCTCATGATTCAAATCTAATGAAATAAACCCTGGAATGGCTCATGTAGCCTAGGATGAAGGCTAATCCTTTCATTCCTCAAGGTAACATTGGCACTCTTAACATCAATCTTGAATCTGGTTCAATTGAAAGTGTTACTTCTTCAAGAGACATCTATCATCCTCTATCATCTACATGTCATGACTTTGTGTATCATGATCTTCTTGATCAGTCTGCTCCACCAACTAGCTCTTCATACTCTCTTGATTTTCGACTTGTTGGTTCAAATTGTGATCAGATACAAGGCAATCACATTACACTGGTAGAGGAGGAGGAAAGTGAAGATAATTTTGATCTCTCTTCCCTTTTTCAAAGTCCCCCATGTCAATATGATGCGCTTCCATTCTTGGATGATATTAAATATGCTAATATCGGTGCTGAATCAAATGCAATCAATTCTTCCAATCAATTTGTAGCCTTGGACAAAAATCATTTTAATGATGATGAATGTGTTGATGTATGCGATCATGAATGCCCAAGTGCATCAACGGATCTTTTAGTTTCTCTCGAAGATTTTAATTTAGATCTAGAATCCGATTTGGTCAAAGAAGATGTTCTTATCAAAACCTCCTCTTCATCTTGCTATTCCTTGTGTTCTACTATTTTCAATGCATCTACTTGTGATGAATATGCTTCATGCTTTTCAAGTTCTCCATTTGATGATTTAAGTTCACACAAGGTAGTGAGATTATACATGACATGAAAGGAAATAATCAAATCATTGAGTATTCTTTCCATCCCTCATCATCCCTTGTTTTGTATGAAGAAAACTCTTCAAATCAGCTTGCTCATGAAATTTCTCTGATTCACACATCTCCATATTTGTGATCAGAAGAATCTTCCAATATGAGTAATCTAGTTGTTGAAGTTGTAAGATCTGGATAAATCAGTGACATAGATGGTTTTCATCTGGTTAGTAGTGGTCCCATTGAAATCACATGAAGCAATTATCCTCATGCCATGCATGATTTGATTCAATTGTTAGAATGTTATTTTACAATCCTTGAAAGTTCTGGGACTTATCAGGAAGTCTAAGAACTTAAACTTCCGTTGATGGTTATGTCAAGATCTCGCGACTCTGGTAAGCCACCCAAACTTATTCAAATATGGTTTTTCTTGCACAATCCTTCTCCTTGCATGGTTTCACTCGATCTAAAATTCTTTCTAGAAAATGTTTGGTATTTCGGATCTAATTTTTCGAACTTTCGAGATTCGGTTTCTAATCGGATTCAAGATTTTGTTTCACATTATTCATCTCTATGCAAGGCTCTTGTACTTAACTCGGGTTGGGAATGTGTTTCTCTCATAAATTCGTGGAATTGTGAAGTTGACTATTTCAAATACTATCTTTGGTCGAAAGAATTATGCCTATCAGATTCATCTCTTAATAGTCAACTCTTGCTTTTTCTTTCCAATGTTATATTGTGGATCTTTCCCTTCATTGCACCTGAAATCCTCTTGAGTAATAATGAACGCATGAATTATCTGGTGAATTAAATCCTTCTTCACTCATTGTATCCTGACCGGTTTCATGTGTTTGTTGTATTGGAAATAATTTTCACTTATTTGGATGATTACAATTCTATTGCAGTATGTTACTTACAAGTGAATGGGTTGTCATATCTATCATGAAAGGAAGAGGATTCATTTGTTCAAGTCATTTGTAAAGATATTCAAATTGATCCATCTTTGAACCAGGAATCTCATGCCATAAAAAATATATCTGGTCATAATATTAACTTTCATATCTTTTATCATTTTCCCACCATTGTATCCAATGATAATTGTTTTTCATCCTTTGATCTTCATGGTTTAACATCTCATCCTCTGAGTACTTGTCAAATTGTTGAGGCACTTCAGCCTTCATTGATGGTTATGTCGAGTCCTCATTGGCTTGACAAGTCGGCTGAATATGATCGAATCAATTGTCTATCATGAGATTTTCACCTGAAACCTCTTCTTCTAATTGAAAATTCATCTTTTCAAGGATTCTGGGGACTTCAAGAGGATTGTTTCGAATCTCACGATCCAATATATAATTTCCTAGAAGCATCTTTCTTAGAAATCCCTTTTGCTAATAGCAAGTTTATGTCTTTTCTCATGCTTACTAAGAAGTATGACACAGATGAAGATGCACTCACAAGAAGCTTTCATGGTTTGTCTGCTTATAATGGTCATCAAAAAGGTAAGAATGTGAAATGGCTATAATTAATGGCTATGGCCTTTATCTCTTCTAACATGCATGACCTTCTATTTGTTGTGCAATTTATTCAAGCTCTTATCTTTCAAGTAGTGCAGTATTTTGTATCTATTTTAATTGCTTATATATTTGTAAATGCAGGTCGGAAGCTGCTACGGTGGCTTCATTGGAAATTTCATTACATGTAACCTCAACCTGCTAGCTAGTTAGGAGTAGGTCTAGTTGATTTTTACTTACCTACACATTCATCCTCCATTCAATTTCTGTTGTTTGTGTTGTGTTTTCTAATTTTGGTTTCCCATCATGTTTTGGTTTATCCTCCTTCTGTTTTGTCTTATAGTTTTGTTTCCTTATTATGTGTTTTCTTTTCTTTCATTTTGTGAGACCCTGCATGAAAATTCTTTGTTGGCTCAAAAGGCGATGTGGAAAAATGGAAAAGATTCTTGTGACGCTGCAACATTTGGCTAACTTTCAGTCCTCCTTCTTTGTGTTGGTTACATATTTTGGTGGATGAAGTTCTGATGGAAAATGTGATTTGTTTGTAAGGAGATTTTGTTCGAACCATGATACATGTGTCTATTCCCAGAAACCTTATGTCTGCACTCGGTTCTATATGTTTCAGTGTTTTCACACTTATCTAATCAGTAGAGGAGGAAAAGGGGAATAATATAAACAAGTAAACCTGAATCATAGGTCTCTACATGCTTCTCTGAAGGAACAAACTCTTCTCCTCTCAATAGGTCAAGATCCATTTTTCGCCCATAAAATGAATAAGTGCCTATGCATAGTCCTATTTTAATATATAAATAAAGGCGAAAGAAGAGAAAGGCTTCCTACGTAGAGAGGTGAAGCAAGCAACTATGTCAGGGTATTGTCCAAGCTCACTGGCAATAGAGAATTTTTTATGTTCCTGTAGTGATTCCGTCGGGGCATTGTCTAGGCCTACTGGCAGTGGAGCAACACTAGAGACAAAAAATCATACTTTAGAAATCTAAAGCTCGTGAACTACACTAACCTTTCCAATTTGAGACATTGTGATATTGTTTAATCTTATTATTGTGTTCAAACAGAGAAGGCACAAAGGGGACCATGTTTATTCATGAGGGAATTTGGGAAGCCAAAGAAATATACATAATGAATCAATAATCCCTAAAGAACCAAGAACCTACACAGAAGAATCAACCAAGACAGAGAAGATTGAATTCTACCACTGTGTTGCCAAGTGTTGTCACCGCTACAACATGCTACAAAATTTTGTCCTGCACAAAATTAGGGAACCTACCTTGGTATTTTATATTGTCATCGTAAACATTGAAATCTATTCCATGTGTTTTCTCTACGTCTTTTGGTCCCTTTTGCAAAAAAAGCAAAATGTCGTCTTTTCGCATGTTAAGTGTCACATGATGTATATAAGCTTGTTTTTATGGTTTCAATGGGTTATCTTTGTGTGAATGAGTTGGTATTACCATGTAAACATCTCTCACACTCATTCCCAAAGTTGTAAGAACTGTCGCACAAGTGTCGTTAGAGTCGTCGCAAAGTGTATCTTCAATATCGCACTTGTCGTAAGTTGTCACAAAGGTGTCGCACTAAGGGAAGTATGTATTTATGTGTTTCGAATGATATATTTTGTGTCATCAAGTAATATCATTGTGTGATCACAGTCAAGTCTTATCCATGTTCACATCAGCCTCATTGATCCCACACTTAGTCAAATTTCAGAAAATTTCAAGTCATTTAGCCTCATCCGACCTTCTTAAAATATGCATTGTGTAGTCCTAACCCTCAAGCTACAATCCTACCACTTGACATTGTGCAATGTGAAGTTCTTTCCTCCCACTACTGTGCACTATGTAGTCTCAAGGCCCAAGCCCATACCTTGACCTCCAAAATTGCGCAAGTTAGCCCTCCAACCTATCCCCAACTGCACATTGCACAGTCAAAGATCTCAAGCCAAGCCCTTGACATCTTGATCTATGCAATTGTGCAATCATCGAGACTTCTTTACCTTCCAGAACTATGTCGTTGGCTGAAACAATGCAAAACCCCTCAACCCAGCTCATTGAGGCCCAAAACTCTGAAATTTGTCTGCCCAGTCCAACCTAAACTGCACATTGTGCAATCTCAAGGCTCAAGCTTCACCCGTGACTGCATGAGTTGCATAATTACACAATCATTGAGCCCCTACCTCATGCTACATCCTAGTTTTGTCTCAATCAGTGGATCAACATGTTGCATCTTAGACTAGGGGTTTATCGGACTTATGGCATCTTGTCATGAGTGAATTATAAATGCATGTACTCTATCATATCATGACAGGATGGTGAATAAGGAGATGAATAAGGGAAACATGTTGGAAGAAATATTTGTTTCTAATTCTGCAAGTTGATCAATCAAGAGAAAGAAAAGGGACACCAGTTTGTGACCGCAGCTCAAGACTTGATATCACTGAAGACTCCTTACCTCTAAGCCATATGGAGGTGGACAAAAGAGCATTCCCAAGAAGACACATAGTAAGGAGCAGTAAGAATGGCTTGACATTGGCATATCATCAAGAATTCCATGTCAATAATGGCATGTCATGTCATGTCATGAGTTGTCATATGCCACATCATCCTTGTGGAGTATCTAATTTCTTATTCGAAATTGTATTGTAATGTGGAAGTCAAAAGGACATGTACAGAAGGTGAAGAGTCATGTAAAGTCGAAAATTTATAGGAAATAAAATAGTCATGAGGGTAGTCAAAGAGTCACAAGGGAGGTTAAGCATCACCCCATTGGTTATATATGCACCCTCATTGTATGAGAAAATGACTTTTCACATTAGCTCCTCCCATAAGGAATTAAAGAGATGTTGAGGCCTTGAAAATCGCTGCAACAACATGGGGGATGACCACCCGATCCGGACCTTAAAGCAGCTCCTTTTCCGTTTGGAATGGTGGTTCCGACTAGTTCAACTAGGTCCAGTTACCTTCTCTCAATCTCCAATGGCTTTAAAATATGACTTTCATTCACCAATGGAGAAGAGATATCATATCAACCCTCTTGCTAATCGGGCAAGAAATTGATCCTTACGCTGATTTGGGGTTCAGCCAAGCCACTACTAAAGTTTGCCTCTTTGGGAAGAGGACTTAAAATAATGTAGAAAATAATCTAAATGTGAACTTATTCTAAGATGCAGGCAAAAAAAACTATCTTAAACCTATCTCAATTAGGTAGATATAGATCTAACCCAATTAAGAGAAAGATATTTAAAGTATTGGGATTTAAATATGTCTGGCTTTTAATGAATGTCAAGCTAACGAAGTAGTTCAATTAACTAACATTATGAATACCAAAACACATCCTATTAAGACCTCTTAACTGAAATAATCAATCAACAACACTTAGGAAGAAGTTCACAAAATGATATTTGATCATTTAATCAGTAACTTGAATAATTAAATAATAATATGCGGAAGAAGTTCACAACATATCATTATTCTATAAATCAGTTTTATAAGATAGATTTCTGAGTAAATAGTTACCCATAAATCAAAATTTAATCCATAAGAGTGGAGATACATAATAACAAAAATAGATGCAAATTATCCATACCGACAAAAGTGCACAAACATGGAAGTAACTTGACACATTCCTGTCATCATAAAATGAAACAAGTATTATAAATACTAATTTATTGCATCCATTCTCTAACTCTAGTCTCCAATAGTCTTTTACAATCACTGAGCTTCTGCTTTCAAAAGCAGAGCTACAATAGTGCAAACTTTGTTCATTATACATAACTCAGAATGTAAAAAAAAAACCTCAATAACCTCCAGATCTGAGATTTTTACTGCTCCACCTACAACTCTAAATCCCTATTACAAAACTGCTTTTAGAATTCCAAAATTGCAGAAGAGAGAAGCCCTTATTACATTTTGCAATCTGCTATTTATAATATTTGCAAAGGAATTCTTAACAAGAAAGTTTGTTGAAGAAGAGATTTTCTCAATCAATTTTCATCTGCTGGAAATTTCGTTCTTTAATTGTTAGAGAATTCTCATTGATTGATATCTTGTTCTCCTCATCTTTTCAAATGTTTTCGTGCAAAAACAAATCAAAACAAAATTAAAATGCTAAATCTGGAATTAAAACAAATCTAATTGATTTCAATTAAATAAATAATTGAAAATGAAATTTTAGCTTTCTATTGATGCCTATAATGATTTAATTGGCCAAGGATATCATTTATGAATGGATATGAATTCAGAAGAGGCTTGGGCAAATGAAAATGTAGAGAATAAAACTCAGAAAATTGATTTTGTTTAAAAATTTGGAGCTTGATATTTTGCATATTTTTAGACCCAATAAATCATCAAATATGTTAGTGAAACCTCCTCAAAAATGTTCTCCTTGATTTTATCTTTCCAATGAGCCATCATGAACCTCATTTGGCCAAGTAAAACTCAATTTATGAGTCTCCAAAGTTGATGAATCAAAACCGCTAGAATTTTTGTTGTTGCACTAAAAAATCATAATTTTTTAATTAAATTCTAATCATAAATTAAATTTTAATTATCTAATAATTAATTCTAATCTAACTATACACTAAATTAATATTTACAAAACTTAATTAATATTAATTTAATTAACTAAAAAAATACAATTAATTTTAATTTATTAAATTAATCAATATATATATATTAATTAACTTAATTTTCTCAAATTTAATATTAAATATTAAAAATTTAAATAATAATTAAATTATCTAACATACATATTAATTCATACGTGTGAATGAATTCGAATTTCAAAATCGTATTCCAAACTTTATCATAAGACTTTGTTTTCTTTCTTTCAAACTTTTCATAATCTCAAGAATAAATGTATCGGGTTTTTAAAACTAATTCATTATGTAATATTTGCGATGCGATCGAACCCAAGATTTTATTAAAATAAAATTTATATTTTTTATTTGGGATCCAAAATAATTGTGAATTGTTGAGATTATGGGTTGTGTATTCAAGTAAAGTGGGGCTTATTTATAGCTGGATTTCATGTTATAAACTACAGTCATTCTTGGTAATTAATAATCCTAAAAATAACTAAAATTTGGCTTAGTTATTTAGCAAGATTGTTTGATAAAAAATAATAAAAAAATCAATTAAATACTAATATTTACAATAAATGCAGTTTTGAACTAAATTAATTATAAAAACAAAATTTTGTATATTTGATGCATTTCTTTTTTTAACCTAGGAGACACAAATGATTAAAATTCAAAGGTATACCATTTATAAACCGGTTGACAAAATGGAGTGAAACAAGTATCGTTGGAAAGCTTGTGAAAAATTAGATTCAATGAAACAATCAAAATGGAAATCCGACAAGAATGAAAAATAACAAAATGCAGATAATTAATTGAATGAAAATCATAGAAGTGTTTAGCCAAAAACTTAATAGAAAGGGTCCTCATTATTAAAGTACATAAATAAATAAATAAATAAATAATAAAAATAATAATAAAATAAAATAAAAAATAAAAATTGGGGGGGGGGTAGGGTTGTGTTTTACCACAAACAAGAGACAGCCTAGTTCTTTTGAGAGCAAGTGGTGGCTCCAACGCTCCATATTTGGAGGTAGTGGTGTTTTTACATGTGTCTTGGGAATTTTACTTAATAGATGAAGCTTGATGGTCAGCACGTTCTTCATGCATGGATTACGAATATTTGTAAGACTATTCTATGAATATTTATGATTCATGTTTGTTTTCACCTGTACTAAAGTAGTTGAACTATTTCAGTTATTTTAGCACTTAACATATTGAGAATTTGTTGTAGTGATTGCAATTTCCGTCACATCTTTGTGGACTATTTCGTTGGATGTTAGACACACATCTCTTGGGTGTGTGTTTCTACTAGAGTGGTACAATTACCTCTCTCTTAGAAGCTCACCTTCTTTTCCCCTCTGCAATAGAAGAACATTGACACACCTACAACCGAACACTCACCAAGCACACTTACTTTATTTTCGAAGGCACATATCCATTCCTCTCTCTTACTAACAACTAAAGCCAAGGAAAACATATAATAATATATGGAAATAGGGCTTATACTTTAAATGGGGCTCCTGTTCCAAATGGTGTTAGGTATAACTGGGACTTTACATCGGAGAGACCCCCTTGGTTAACGACTTTCCAGCACCGTCAACACATCATTTATGTTATTTCTGTATGTTTTTGTATTCTTTATTTCGCTAATTATATTGTTCTTGTATTCGTCTTGTTGGCACTTTATAATATAATTGGTAAGATTCACAAATTTTTTACACGGTTTTTTGCAGTGGAAACATTTTCACTTAAAACTAAGTTTCCAATTGTGTACAATATCTATGATAATAAGGATTCAAAGTAACAACCCTTCTCAAATAGGAAAATGAGAACAAAAGAGTGAATGTAGAAACAACATTGAAAATTTAGCCTCGATTTAGATACTTATTGGTTTATTCATCAATTCACGTGTTTTTTCTTCTTTTTAATTCAAAATAAATATAAATCATCATGTAGTGATAACTCTATGAGGAATTTAACAATGAAAAAATTGTGTATTTATATGTAAGATTAAATTCTTGACATGACAGGTAAAGTCATGTTTACTATATTTAAATTACAGTTCTTGCAACATTATGTAAACTAAAAGAATGTCTTATGCATGTATAAAATGCTAATTACATTTTTTTTATGGACCATAGGATAAAGAAATGGGCTTACATGGATGCATGAGAGGTTTTAATTTTTCTTCATGGATAACGGAACAATTTTGACTTTTCTTTTCAATGGTGATTGTCAATAAAACTTGAAATAATAAATATTTTATCGCTAAGAATTAAATGATAAATAATGTGACGATGATTAAGAGGTATTTGTTTGACTTTAAAATAAGCTTAGTGGGTTATTTTTCTTTCCTATTTAAATTATGTAAAATAAATAACTATTTTTGTGTATTTATAAGTAAATTATTTAAAGTAGACATGTCTTTATAAGTTCGTTAATAATAAGTGGTAAGGCTACATAATAAAGTGTTGCATGTGATCTATTATTAAAATATATCTTGCCTAGAATGATCATTGAAGGTCACGAGCCCAAGCCATATACATCTTGTCATTGAAAGTCACGAGTCTAAGCCATATACATCACATCGCTAGTTTGAAGGACATCAACTAGACAATACAGTAGTGGCGTGAAAGGCACGCCTACAAGTTTTCACGGTGTTTGGTGTGTGACTGATAAAACCCATGAAAACCTAATATGATATCTTTTCTCCATACCACTTCCTTCTAATTTCAATCTTATTTTACCATTTGAACCGACAGTGTTTAAGAAAGTATAAACTTTTCACAGTTCCCTTTCTGAAATCCATGGTGCCATGGTGGTTTGTAGCAGGGAACTCTGAGATCCATGTAAGATACCTAGAGTGTGTATTGTAGGACAATAATTAGGTGTTCTCCCTCTCTCTGGACACCCATGGTTGGACTATATTGTATGGGTCCATTTGCTCCTGTTCATGCAGCTACTCCCTCTGCTAACGTCTCTGCTACATAATTAACACATAAAATACATCAACCTCATACATAACATTAAAAAAAAAAAATGTATTAAATGAAAAATGTATTTATTAATATGGAAACATAATTTTCAATTTAAGAAAAAAAATCGTCAGTGTGCCAAAAATAGAGTCATGCACCGTCTCTAGTGCATTATCAAACATAACCGCGCTGACATCGATGCGCACATATGTATGACGCATTGTTGTTGGTTCACAAATTTACATTTTCATAGTGGTGCATCACATTTACGCATCGGTGCGCACGTATAACATTTTCACATTGGTACATAACATTCATGTTATCAAATGCACTGAGCTATATCTATATTTTTAAATATTATTTTTGTGGTGCGTTTAGTAAATACAATTGTTCTAGTTCATGCAGAACATATCAAGCGCACCACATTTTTGATGGTGATTAAGAGGCATCTGTTTGAGTTTCAAATAGTCTTAGTGATGCATTTTTGTTTCCTATTTAGATTCTATAAAATAAATATCTATTTTTATGTATTTATAACTAAATTAATTAAAGTAGACATGTCTTTATCACTATGAACATGATGTAATATTAGCTAGGAGAAATGTGAAAACATGAATTTTAGTGACTATCTCGTGATAAGTATGTGGAAAAAATAATATTTTTTAAATTGCTCATTAAGAAATAATCAAATGTATTATTTGTCAAATATAGTATCATTTTTGTATTATTTAACTAGTATTTATTATTAAAAATAGTTAAATTTAAACGAGTACAATAGCAAATAAAGAACAAAAATAGCACCAAAATGTTATATCTTTTCTTTACGGGAAAACTTCCAATAGAGCAAATCCCTAACTACAAGTAACTTCACAAGCCTTATTTTACATTTCTTGGTCCTCATCTTTAAAGAGAGAAATTTCTAATTTAAATTAGTAAGTTGCTATAAATATTAA
>APFE031686600.1:93309-119051 GCA_000404065.3 Pinus taeda
CTCTTATTAAGAATTAAATAAATTATTTTCCCTTTAATTATCTTTTCATTATGATATTGAAATATTTTACTAATTAAGTTAGATTGAATATCAATGAACTATCTAAGTAATAGAAAAATATTTATCTTAATTTTACAATCATAGTTTCAACCATACTAAACTTTGTAATTTATAAAAATATCTTTACATTTTTTTCAAAGTCATTTTGCATGCAATTTCATATCCAAAAGTTTGATATAAGTTCACCAATACATAATATATAATAAATATTATTTCATAAAAATAAACATCATGATGATAACCATCTAACAAACATAAAAATCATCTAAGATACGCATTTGAATTCATTACCATCATCTAATTATATACACCTCTAACACATATAAACGTCATTAGCTAGCACACAA
This sequence comes from Pinus taeda, assembly GCA_000404065.3. Lineage (NCBI taxonomy): Eukaryota > Viridiplantae > Streptophyta > Pinopsida > Pinales > Pinaceae > Pinus > Pinus taeda. Next base: position 93,717 of record APFE031686600.1, read on the forward strand.
ATCTAATAATCTAATGGGGCATCATCATCTGATCACATCTAACAAAACAAAAATCTAACATTATCACCACACACATCCTCAAATTAATATAAGTCTCATGTCAAATAATTGTTATCACATACACATCTATTTGCAAGCACATTAAATGAACATATCTAACATGACCTAACAATATACACATCAACGCCAACATATAAATTAAGTACATAAACATGAACAAAAGAAATGCATCATCCATATATATATACATGAACATGAACATGATACAGCTTGAGTGGGCCTAATGGTTAAGAGCATGTGTTTCCTCCTAAGAGGTCACAGGTTCAAAACTAGAGGGAGCTAGAGTATGTATGCCTTCATAGACTTAGCAGTAAAATCGTTGCGTGGAGGTGGGTCCCTTGTTTCACAAACAAGGGGTTCTCATACACCAACTTCGTGTCTGGCCTGGTCGTGACCTTAAAATTGGATAATAATAATAATAATAATAATAATATAACAAGTCAAATAACTACATCAAGTCAAATAAATGCAATCAAATATTTGTCCATACAATAGATGTAGTAGTGTTTGTCTGGTCTCTAGTAGATGATTATGGATGGTCAACTACTCCCTTAATGTATATCAAACTTAGCTGAGGTGGAGGAGGAGGTGGTTGGTCTACAATAGAAGATGATAGATGGTCAACTATTGTCTCAATGTGGTATGTTGAAATATTAGGTGGAGGAGGAGGTGGATGCTTTTCTCTGTCATGATAAACATAAGGCACATCCTGGCATCTCATCATCAGGTGACTGAAAAGGAGGTATACTACCAGAAGGATCATTGACATCTTAACGTCCATGATTTAATGGGGTGGTACCACATGAAGCATCATGATCACCACCCTCATTATCATGATTACCACCCTCCTCCTTGTCATAATGATCACCACCCTCATCATCATCATCACTACCCTAATTTGATGTATCTCTCATTGCATGCCTTCCATCCTCATCGCTGCCACTACCCTACTAGCTCCGACGATATGAAGCATAAGCGACATCATCTTGGGCAGATAGTCCCTATAGAGATCCATGAACCTAATAGTTGTGTTATAATTTTGAGCCCTCGCAGGGTGGACTCCCTTGTCAATCAAAACTCTTGCTAATTTGTCACAGTAATCAATCTGAAATCACAGACTAGGCCTACGACCCTAGACGCCCATGCCCCCTAAGGATGTGCCTCACCCTTTTAGACCTCGCCCATCCCCTCATCTCCTCCATCTAGTGAGGGAGGAGTCATGTCCTCATCGAATGTGTCAATGTCTAAAATATATATAGTACACAATAATAATTAGACAATTTCAATATTAAACAATTTAATAAAACAAGTTAAAGAACGTGCTAGAATAAATTTTATTCTAATTAATTAAAACAATAAAATGAAACTAGATTAATTTAAAGAAAACACTAATATTACCTCTATCATATGGAGGCTCAATCGTTGTTAAGAGGATGTTGGGACACTATCTCTAATTAATCCCCACGAATGGAAATGCCAATGCGACAAATGCATGGTCATCCTCATTGGCCAGTAGAGTCAGTGCCTCAATGAAAATCTTGGTCAGATACTCCAACTGGCCCCTCTTAGGCATAAGTTTCCCCCACATGTGCATCTGGACCTTAGTGATTGACTCAGGAGGGTGATGGTCAAATGTAGGCCTCGTATCGGGAAAACCTCTCAAAAAATAAACAAAATAGCTCTAAATCGAAAGGGAAGGTCACCCTCCCTTGTCTCAATGCACGACATATATCTAAAGACATGTAAAACTACCTCAAAAAAATTGGAAGACCATCTGATACAACGTGGCACCCCAATCAAAGAATCAACATAATACAAAAGTGGGAAACTAATATGCTACCCATCATTACTAGAGTGTGCAATGGTGGTGACTAATAAAGAGAGACACCTAACCTCTTGTGTGGAAAAAGAAGAAATCGTAGTTATCCACCACAAACCTGAAAATTTGTTGAACTAACCGCATGAGGCCTAATATATCTTTGAGTGTAGGAAAGTTGAATCTTAGCTAAAACCCCATGGGGGACATCAGGGAACTGAGGAAAATACTCCCCTCTCCTAGATAGTCCAATGATAAATTATATGTCCTCCTTAGTGGGCCTATACCACACCCCAGGACCGACATGGAAATCCTGCTCCTGGGCACTCAATCAGCGGATCAAATGCGCCAATAAGATAGAGTGTGCCTTCAGGGATGTAGCATCCTCATACTACTTGAGAAGACCTACATTCTTTAAGTGCATTTGGGTCATTGCAGTAATAGGGCAAGGGTATAAATCCCTCTCCCTCTTTCTGGCCTCTTTGGACCATATTGTATGTGGTTTCTTATTGCTTCTACTCCCTTTGCTAATGTCTCTACTACATGATTGACACATAAAATACATCAGCCTCATACATAAAATACACATTTTTTTATTAAATTAAACATATACTTATAAATACATAACTTTCAATTAAAAACAAAACAAAAAATCGTCAGTGCACTCAAAACACAGCCATGCACTGGCGCCAGTGCACTGACAAACATAATTGCACTGACGTTGGTGCACACGTAAGGATGACACACCATTGTTGGCTCACAAATTTATTTTTTCATAGTGGTTTTTCACACTTGTGCATCGGTGCGCATGTATAACCTTTTCGCACTAGCACAGAACGTTCAAGTTATCGAACGCACCGAGCTATAATTATATTTTTAAGTATTATTTTTACGATGTGTTTGCTAAATATAAACGCACTGGAAGTAACGCACCGACGTACAATTTATGTTATTCCCGATGCATTTTTATTTACGACAAACACCGCAATAATAGTGGTGTGTTATGTTCGCGCACTAAAATGCGGTGCACCCTATAAATTTATAAGGCGCACCACTATCGGTGTGAGTCGAATATATCGAATGCACTACGCAGGCATATTTTTTCTTTTTTAAACAATGGAAAATTCAACCTAATTTTCAATTTTAATCCGCTAAAATTTTAAATTAGAGAGAAACATAGACATTACCTGGACATTTAGTCATCGGGAAGGCATTATGGACATGTAATGGAGAAAAACAAATTTTAGCATGGTTTGAAAAATTAGAAAGTCAGGAAGTTAGCATGGTAGGAAAGGATGGTGAGCAAGAGAAGCATCAATGTCAAGGCACTTGCATGAGGCAAGAGTGGCATTGGTGCTTCAGATCTCTCCAGCACTATAGATTGTAAAAATGAAATTTACAGCCGAGAGGATTTTTTATTTAACCCTCCTCCAGTGCATTACTCTAACCGCACCAGTGCAAAATTGATCCAAGAGCACCACCTTTTCTTTTAATTACAAAAATCTATCATTGTGCTTTTCTTAAGACGCCCCGGGGTGTTCTAATACAGAAACTGCACTCATGCTTTGTGTGACTATAGCACCACTCTATTTTTAAAAATTAAAACTGCCTAACGATTCTCTATCATAGACACCCCGAGGCATTTTAGTATCTTTACTGCACTAGTGCATCGTCGAAAAATAACACCACATTTTTCTAAACTTTAAAAACTATAGAAATGATACTTAGTGGTATGCATCGGGATGTTTTACTACATGAAGAGCACCAGTCCTATCGATTATTCAAGAACCAGTGCGTTGTGTTATTTAGCGCGCCGTATTTTTTTCTTTCATAAAAATAAATTTTCCACAGCGCACCATGTTATATGCAACACCAGTGTTTTTATGGCTAGTAAAGCACTGATGTGTTTGTATATTGTAGATGTACCATTGAAAAAACAGCCGCTAAAACACCCACCTGCCCACCTCCGTTGTAACGCATTTTTGGGATATTTTTATAGGGGCTTTCGTAAAAACCTTTGTTAGAAGGTTGTTTCCTTGTAGTGTGGAATAATGTGCCACAACTTCTGAGAACTCAATTGCTTCCAGTGGTTCAATTCGATTAGCATACCTTGTGCACTTCCAGCAACTCATCCATTTTGCACCTCGAGTAGTCAAAGTGTTTTGCGCTTCTGGTGGTTGGACTGTTGTGTGCTTTCAATATTTAGAGTGAAACCTAATAACCTTAGAGGTTGCATAGAAACTACATGAACCAAGCTAGGAAGACCATCATTGGTAATCAGTCAAGCATTATCCTCTTTAATCCATTGAAAATAAAGGAAAATGATAATAATTAACTACTTCAGCGTTATGGGATTCATTATGACACATTTATGGAGAAACCGAGTAAGAAGGAAATGGATAGGTAATATATGGTTAAAGAAGTATGATAAAATAATTAAAATGGATTCTTGGAATGGTGAAAAATGTGACAATTTGGTGACTCGTCATTCCTACCACGGTCCACCACATGTGAAAAGGGAAAGGGAGGAAGGTAGGTGGATGTTAGTCTCAACAACATGTGTGTGCTTTTGTTAGGAATGCTTGCACATTTATACCAGTCATTAACATGTGTTCTTGAATGCTAAGTGTTGTCTATTTGCATGTATACCTTCAATGGGAAATTTTACTTTAACACTCATTCTAGATAGAGCTATGAAATTGTGATGCTTGGCTTGAGGATCGTTTCAATTTCACCATATTATTTGTTGAATTATATAGGATAATTTGGGTTTTCAAGAGTAATGATGAGAGTATTGTAGAATAGGGAAGACAGGATAAAAAGCGCAATTGTTGGTGAAGAAATCAGTAAAGAAATACTTGGCAACAAAATGGTGATTGATGATTTTGAAAAGAAAATGTTCATATAGGAATTATAGGATGACATAAATGAAAATATCCTCTCAAATCCTCTCATGTACATTCTCTCAAACCTAATAAAGACCTATATAGTGATATTCTCTCAAGGGCGAGAAAAGAGTCAAAGAGAGAGATAGCTTAGTAATGCTCATGAAATCTCACCAGCACATTCTTCTCTTGCATGTGAGATGATCCCAATCTACTTATAAGACAAGGGAAGAGGAGACCCAAGGATTAGAGGAGGAGCCTACTGGTTAACTAAGGTATAACATGTCCATGTACTATTCTTATTTATGAATGGAAATAGTGAATTCCTTCTCTATTTCATGTTCTCTTATGTCTGAATATGATTTGTTTATTGTTCTAGCTTGTAGTGCATGCTAACTTACCTTCAACAGAGGCAAACATTATCTCATTTGATGTTGTATGTGTGTAGGAGATCAGATCAAAGAGATTGGAGTTGGATCTTCAAATTGGAGCATGGTTTCCAACCGTTGAATGGGATCCATAAACTGCACCGATTTGTATGGATGTAAAGATATGATCTCGTCATCCTCCTCTATAAGTTTAATGGTTTGTCATTACATTAGGGCTAGAGAATTTCCTTGTATCCATCATGTCTCACTATATAGTTTATCTTGATGGGAGATCCATGGAGAAATAACTCCTTATCCTATGTGATATTTTCAAGCTAACAGAACTCGTGACCATACTAGGGGACTTTCCCTAGTGTTTGTGTTCTCCTTCTTTTGAATTGATCCCTGTTTTTTTACTATTTATGAGTATTTATCCTTTTATTTCAACCTTGTTTGGGCTTGATTTTCTTGAGATTGTTTAGATTTGAGGTTTTTGTCTTTCAAATATTTACCTTGGGGACAAGTCGTTCCCTATTAGTGGTTTACCAAGTAACTTCTCTCGTTGGTCGTACTTGGGAATTATTCTGAGATAAACAAATTTATTATTTTAATGTAATGTTATGTGTATATATATTTGTATAGATTTATTTTAATTGGGGATTATATTTCTTTAGATGTAAATGTTTTTGAGTGTGTAAAACTTGAAAAAAAAAATTATCTCCAGAAATTTAATTCTTCTAAATGCTTTCTAGATTTGTGATTAAGATAAATCTATAGTGGTGGTTTTATATATATAATTGAAAAATAAATAAAATGTAAAATAAGAGACTACTTGAAATGTTTTAACTACAAGAAGTCATTTTTTTAACCATATATAATATTTATATAGTTGACATTAAAATATTACATTTAATAGTGGCATTGAAATGTTTTATATATGGGCCACATAAATATTTATTTTTCTGTCTTGGAGGTTTTTTAATTAAATGTGTTCTTGTTGGAACCACAGGTTTGATTTGTGAACTCTGCACAATCCAAGTGCTTCGAGAGTTTTTTAGGGTGTTGAATCCATTTATACATTCAAAAACAAATTTTAAACAACAAACGATCTCGCCAAAAAGTATTTGTAGAATTCAAATATAAAACCCAAAATATAGACTAATTAAACCAGCATAGATATATCTTAAGTACGGATCTAACATGAGATGAGAGGGATCAATTTTCTTCACCTGCAAACTTCTTAAGAGTGTAAAATACAATTTGTTATTTTTCGTTGTTTAAATTGTATTTTTGAATGCTAAATATAGTATATAAAGGACCAAATAAACATTTTAACCATAAAAAACTTAATTTTTTCATGATATAACATTTATTAAAATAATATATAATAAAAGAAATCACATAAAATATTTCAGGGCATCGAGACATTTTATGAGTGCGATTTAAAATATTTTATGCAATAACTAATTATAAGATTTAAATATCTTACTCACACACTTTTTAACTTCTAATTACTTTACAACGTATTCATTTTTTTTAATTATAGTAGACATTATTTTTCTATTTAAAACATAATTTTTAACTTTTATTTTTATTTTAAAGGGGAACAGACGACAAACTTACACATCTCCTAACACTGGGTTGTAGAATGAGCCTCTCGGCTCAAAAATATTCTCTAAATAAAAATGTAACTTCGACTATAATAAAAAATAAAACTGAATAGACATATTTAGTTAGTTTTAATTAAAAGTACTATAAAACATCAAAAATCTCACTTTTACTCTACTCACTCGGTTGTTGATATTACAACCTAGTATGAAGGACATGTGATTTTTAACTGTAGCTTTGCAACTCGGCGTGAAGTTTTAATCAAAATCACAAGACACCAACCTACTCTACTACTCTACAGAATTCAATTCACAATCTAAAACACAAATCATAAACAATGCAATAAGAAATAACACACATGCACGTAGTATTTTTCTTGGGGAAAGAAATCTACTAAAAACCCCAATGTTTGCTTGCACTAATTTGATGAATAGAGATGTATTACAATTTCTTTGCTCAACTGAGCACACTCTGTAAGTGAATAACCTATCTCTCTGCTCACTGAGAAGCTCTGACCTAGACTTAGTCAAATTTTGCCTCTATTGAGCCTCTATTTCCTTACAAAATTCCTTGAGAAATTAGGCCCCTATTAATTAGGAATTTCTCCAAAATGGATTCTGCAATTCCTCAGGTTGATCATCAGGTTGCATGAAACACATGTACGCTTTGGAATAGTCTACAACTGATGTTACATTGCCTTAGAATCTCCACCTCAACTAAGTAACTTGAATTCTCTGCATGCATTAGCTATTTTTGGTTGATTGATTAGTTAACTAGATGATCACTGAGTTAGACAGAAGTGACACTACACAACTGACCTTCCACTAGTTCCTCCAGCAGTTAGAACTAGTTTAACTGAATACAACTTAATATAAATGAATTAGATTGCTAGAAATTAGCAATCAATCATGCTTAACTAAATTCAAGGCCTCCAACTCGAGTTAACTGAGTGATAAGTGCCATGTCACCTCATTTAACTATCTCCAAGATTTTGTTGATGTGGAAATTTTAATTATCACTAGTTTGACCAAGATAAAGTCAAACTGATATTTTCTTGTTGCATTTTCTTCAACATTCCCTCTCAGCAAGAAAGGGATTATCATCCACCCCTATCCTGCCCCTATGGAACTTAAACTTCCCTCTTGACAAAGCCTTTGTCAAAATTCCAGCATCTTGTTCCTCTATCGAAATGTATTCTAGCAACATTATTTGCCTCTACACACAGTCTCGTAAATGGTGATATTGAATATCTATATTCTTGGATTGACTGTGAAAGACTAGATTTTCAAAGAGCTTGATGCAACTCTGGTTATCACATTAGATCAAAATTGGATCCATCCTCTAGCCAAACAATCCCACAAGTATCTTTCTCATCCAAATCACCTCATATGCTACTTGACTTGTAGCCATGCATTCTGCTTTTGTCGAGTTGAGCGCCACAGATCTTTGCTTATTGTTGTACCATGAAACAATTGCGGACCCAACACTGAAAATTCTACTTGATGTACTCTTCCGGTTTCATGGACTCCCCACCCAATCTGCATCTATTAAGCCACATAGCTTCACTCCCTCTTTCCATTTGTATCATAGTCCAAACTGGTTAGTGCCTCTGAGGTACTGTAAAACATGCTTAGCTACCCTCCAAAATAATTTGGTTGGCCTAATCATAGCATGGCTTAGCTAGTTGACTGCATAGCACATATTTGGTCCTGTGTTCACAAGGTACATCAATGAACCCACAAGTTGTTGATAAACAGTAGCATCCTCTTCTTCACCTCAAGTGGCATCCTCCTTCTTCCAGTTGGTCAGTAGAGGTGTCTCCATGGGTTTGCAACTATCAATGTGGAATCTCTGAAGTATATCATTGGCATACTTGCCTTGACAAACAAATAGTTCCACATCTCCTTTCCATACTTCCAACACGAGGAAGTAGTGCATGAGATCCATGTCCATTTCAAATTCTCTTGCAAGGTCCTCCTTGTGAGATCTGGTCAGCTACTCATCACCAGTTAAAATCAAATCATGAACATATAAGATAATAATAAGAAATTTACCATCTACCAAGATATGATAGAGGTTTGCATTTGCTTCACTTTTGGTGAATGTTAGGTCACTATAACACTAATGTATCCCCCTTATTGTTATTGTTGTACCCTTCCATTATTATTGTTATGTGGGCTCTAATTATATTGTGACCCCTTAGACTCCTATATATATAAAGGAGGTCTTGTAATTTGTATCATACAATAATTGTTAATTTATGTAATGTAAAGGAGGTTTCCCCCTTGAAGAGGATAATTTTGAAGTCATTGATATATCTGTTCTGTGAGTTGGTTGCATAACATTTGGTATCAGAGCTTTGGATTCTAGGGTTTCACTTCTTCAAATAGGTTATTGGTTTAGGTGGGCTTGAATCAGGTTCAAATTGTATTGCACACCAACAAAACCCTCAACCACTGGCCCTCTCGACAATGACCTGCAAGAATATGGCAGTCTCACCCAAAGTGACTATGGGAGGTTTCATAGCCAGGTTTCTTCAGCTTTAGGGATACTGCATTGCGGCACCCGTGTATTTTCTTTATGCTTTAATTCTTATAAACAACTTCACATCAACAAATTACTTCACACTTATAGATTACTTCGAATAATTATATTCATCACTTAACATGTCATAAACGTTCATAAATTTTACATTACTAAAATAAAGTGCAGGTAATAAGCAAATAAACACTTAAGACACAGATTTTACGGTGGTTCATCCCAATGTGGGACTATGTCCACAAAACTGTTCCTTATAATACAGAATTTGGTACAACAAACAGTTCTTACCTACACACACATCTCTAGGGTGTCTGCGCACTAAGCTATAGATGGTTTGCGCACTAAACTATAGACCCAGGCCTTTGTGCACACAGTTGCAGAGCCTCACCCTTCCTCCAAAGCACAGACCACAAAAATATCACATAAACATAGATCTAGATCAATTTGATTGATTTGATGCCTTCCTTCTTTATATTCATCCCTATATCTACCATTACATGAGGGATTTACATCGTTACATTACCATGGACCCAATACCATGGTTTCTGAAATACAAGGGACTATGGCCCAAAACCAACAACTTCACAATATTATAATTATTTTTACAAAAAGGAAGGAGCTTTGCCATGAAGCCTGGATTCTTAGTGGTGACTTTGTTGTGCGGTATTCTTTGTGCTCTGTTGCTCTGCTACACAGTTCACTTCATACTCTGCAACATCCTTTCTATTATGCGCTTCCACAAAACTTGGATTTCTGCCCAAAATCTAGCCAAGTTGGGTTGCGCCCAACAAGCCCCCAACACTCACATGTGACTCATCCCGATTCACTCAGTTTTTATGCCTTGGATATTTTTTGTGATGCTCATGTAGGCATCATTATACTGCTGAAGTATTTCTGCTACCTGGTTCTTCTCTCGACGCACTTCTTCCAGAAGTGCCTCTATTATTGATCCAGCAATCTTCTGTAGCACTTGTTTCTCCCTCTGTCGTAGCTACTTGAGCCTATCGTCCACTACCTGCGAAAGTTGGAGGGCCTCATCCTGGCATGGTTGAGTCCTCTCTATCAAAATTTGTTCTTTTCTCCGAAGGTCTTCAATCTTATTTTTAAGAGTGTTTCTTCAGTGATTCTGGCGAGCCTCTACGAAACTAGTAAGGTCTTCACATTTTCCTGGATTTCTTCCAACTTCTTATGCCTCGTCCAGAGCTCCTCTTCAATCCTCTGAATGTTTGTATCCTCCAGTTGTAAGGTCCAAATCTGCATAATTTCATCTAGTAGTTTGCCACAATCCACTACTGTGTCGGAGATGCCTTTCAATGCATATTTTAGATCCATTTCCCTTTTCTTACATATTTCTGGTGGCATGACTGGCTACAGCCTCATTTGCAACTCAGTATTCTTCACTTCATACTCGAACTTCATTCCAACAAACTTATTCTTTGAATCCCTTATTGTGATGTCGAGCTTCATGACCTTCTCTGTTGGTGACTCTTTTTGCAAACCTTTACTTTTGGAACTTCACTACAATTTTTTGAGATGACTACCTCTAGTTGTTGTTGTTGCTAGCGTGCTCCATCCCTTTCTGTAATCAACTAATTGAGCTCCTTCTTCAGCGAATCTCTTTCCTTCTCCACCTAAATATTTAACAGCGAAGTGTGTTGTTCTCGTTCCTACAGTTCAGTTGTTATACCTTGGTGGAAATCGTGCAATATCTGAGTTAGCAGTATGGCAATGTTCATATCGACATGGTCCCACCCCTTTGCTCACTCTTTGTCTTCAATTGATTTAAACTGTTATGCTCTAGTTGGTATCTGCATAATCCTTAATCCAAATGTTGTTTTTGTCCATCACTTTGGCTGCAGTGGTTGACCCATCTGTTTTGGTTGTCTCACTGTCTGCGGTAGTGCCTTTAACTTTGCAATACCTTGTTGAACATCTGTTAAGAGTGCTTTGTAGTGATTATCAATCCTGGTCCATGTTTCTGCTATTACTTCTTGGACCTTGTCTCCAATTTCGTCGATGTCCCCATCAGTAAGGACAAGTGGTATTGCTCCCTTAGATTTGTCTACCTCTTTCTTCTTTCTTGTGCTTTTCGTAGTTTTTGTAGGTATCCTCTTCTTTATGATGAATGGTGATTCCTTTGTTACATCTACGTTGTTGAGAGGGTCTTGGGTACCCTGTTCCTACTCTAGCTTTCTCTCTTCTATGTCTTTTCCTTTGTCCTTTCGACTTGGACCGGCATCCTATGAGGTGTCCTTATCTGCTTTAATGTCTTCTATGGTTGGGGTCATCCAATCTACTCACCAATGTTGTATTATCCCGAGAAGGTCATCTTCGGTGACCAAATATGGCAGAGGATGACATGTCTCCATAGGATCCTTCCGAGCCTTTAGATATACCTTGTGAAATTATGCCTTAAACTCTGCTATATTGCGATATTGATCATACAAACTTGGTAACAGATTGGGATGTTGGTTCACCACCATGTCCAATTCCATGTGCAACAGTACAAAGAATATCATGTTCACTTGTGCGTGAGATGGCTCCTTGGTATGCGAGAGTGAGGAATATCGTGCAACTTCGCATACATCTGATTTCACTGGAGGAAACTGTGAGTCCTTTGACTCCTTCCATGCTAACAGCGCAGTGATCAAGATCAACCATGCATAATGAAATGTCTTACCCTCTTTCTATGCTTCTCTGTAGTCCTCTAAAAATTCCCTACATAAATATCCAGCCCAGTTGAACTAAACCTCAATATTGCAATGGACGGCTAAGGAAACCATGATAGTGGGGACTTCGTTTTTTCTACACTTCCTCATTATCTTTCTGGCTAAGATGTGTGCAGCGAAGCACACCCCGTGGTCCCTGATGGAGTTAATTTCATAACCTCGTGACCTTTTTATCATGACCTTGTCCTTCATAGTTTGTGTTACTTCCTTGTTTAGTTGTTTCGGACAAACTCTTCAGTGGGGTCCTTTCCTTGGTAGGGAAGTCTAGTAATTCTTTGTATCAATATTTCATCAATTGGGATGCTCTTCTCCATCTAGAGGCATCAGTCATGCACTAATACCAGTAACTGTCGAGCACAAGTTGTGTTAGTCCTGCTTCTATTGAAGTGTGGCATGTTTAACATGTTCAGCAAACTCGATCTCTCTAATCCCTGAGCCCACTAGTGTGGCTCCAACCTTGTAACTCTACTCTCTGGATAGTATGCCTTTGGTAGGTACCTTCTTGGCTCAAACTACGGATACTTACTTCAGTCATTGAAGTCCCAATCCTCCATCTTCAATTGTGGAATTTTTCCTAGTAATTCTCCTTCAAATGGAACTTTGTCTGGTAGTAGCGGTGTGAAAGTACCGAATTTTGTGTCTTTGGGATCTTTAATTGGCTTGGCACCTAGTTTCCTTGGTGGAAAATATGGTGGCAACATAGAGGGAATTTTTGCACCCTCTATCTCCATCTGCTGCATCTCAGCTCCCTCCTCACCGTCATGGATTTGTTATGGTTATTTCTGATGTAATGGTTTATTCGCCTTCTTCCTAATTTTCTTATTCTCCTATTTCTTTTTCCGCTTCTCTTTCACTACCTTCTTTCTCGTGGATGTTCTTAGATCTACTCTAGAGGCTTCAACTGGTCTCTTTTCTTGTCTTATTTGTGGCTTTTCTTATATGGCTACTTGTTTTTGTGGCGAATTCGCGTGCCTTGGGGACATAGATACACTTAATGCTACGGATTTACCAGTCTGGGATTCCATGGTGCCTGCTAGCCCTTTCTCTGCAAACCCTCTAGAAATCTCTTTGAAAACTCTCTCAGACATACAACAACACACTTGGTCGCAAATTCTCAAACTAAATTCTCCAGATAGAAAAGTGTAAAATGTGGAGCAGGACATGGCTTTTATAGCAAATTTGAATTTCAAACCCCATGATTATCTTATATCTTACTCATTCAATGCATATATGGTGCTAGATCTAGCCAGCTGTGATTGATAAATGTGTTTCTTCCACGCCTTTTAACGGTAAGATTCTTTCAACATCAACTTTTTCCTTCCAACGGTCATATTTCCAGCCAACTTCGATGAACCTTCCCTTATGGTGCAGCAATCCTTCCTTCGTTGCGGTTCTTTTGAACTTTGGCATACTCCTGAATATCAAGGAGTATCTTCCTTTGGTGAAGTTCCCTTCTGCATAGTAGTTTATAGTCTAGTGCCCACTTTCAACTACAAGTAGCACTAAGACTCTTCTCCTTCCATCCTTTAGCACGAAGCTCCAGGGACAAGAGTCATCCCTGTATACCTTCAATCTGCTACCTTTCACTCATCCTGGAATCAGGTGAACATTTAAATTCGTGAGTTGAACTGCACCACCATCAGAGATGTGCTTGATGATATATGGTCCTAACCAATGTGTTTTAAATTTTCCTGGGAACTTCGTGAATTTTCTATGATATAAAAGTATTATCTCCTTCCCGGAACGTCTTCTGCTTGATGTGCTTGTCATGCCAAGCTTTCTCCCTTTCTTTTTGCACTTGCTGATGAAAACGTGCTATAAACATGTCTTCTTCCAGAGTAAGTAATTGTGCCATCCTTTTTTCCATTATATCGGAGTCTCCCATGTTTGTGAAGGATGTAATTCTTAAGCTTGGCATAATTTACTCCATACGCATGATTTCTTCTTGTCCATATACCAACCTAAAAGGTGTATGTCCTGTCAATTTCTTGCATGTTGTCCTATATGCCCACAACACCACTGGAATCCTTAGATCCCAGTCATTTTTGTTCACATTGCATACTTTTGTGAGTGAATTCTCCAAAATCTTATTGAATGTTTCCATAGTTCCATTTTCCTAAGGATGATAAGGAGTGCTCTTCTTGTGGTAAACTTGAAATTCCTCAGTTAATGCTTCATGGGTTTGATTCAAGAAATGTGACCCTTGATCACTCATCAATATATTTAGACACCCAAATCTGGACAAAATATTCTCGAATATGAACTTCGTCATAGTTCCTGCGCTGCAATCCTTCATAGACTATTCCTCGGCCCACCTCATCAAATAATCAGTTGCAGTGATTATGTATCTCCATGTATTCTTTCCTGGTGGGTTAATAGGTCCCACAAAGTCAATAGCTCATTTGTCAAAAGTTTGTAATGTTACTTATGGTACTAGTGAAATTTCATCTCTTCTTGAAGGTTTTCCTGTTCTTTGGTAGATATCACAAGCTCGATAGTATACCTTTGCATCTTTGTGTAATGTAGGCCACCATAGTCCTGTTGTTAAAATTTTATGTGTAGTGTCTTTCCTTGCATAATGTCCACTAGTTGCGCCATTATGAGATTCTGTTAAAATTATTTGTCTTTCGTTCTCAGGAACATACCTGTGTAGTATTTAATTTGGTCCCAATTTATACAAATTCCTTGCTTTCAGTGGAAAATTTGTTGCCTTATGTTGCATAGTGTACTTTGAAGGGGCCATTCCTATGGTTAAGAACTGAATAATATCTGCAAGTGCTCATCTGCTACTTTGATCCAAAAAAAGTTGTGCATCAAGAAGATTATCCTCTATATTTGTTGGTTCTTCTCCTATTTCTATCCTCGACAAATGATTAGGTCCAACATTTAGTCTTCCTGGCTTAACAATAACTTCAAAGTCATACTCCTGAAATAGTAATAGCCACCTCCAAATTTTTCCTCCTAAAATAGGCTTGTTTACCAAATATTTTAGTGCATAGTGATATGTGAACATCTTGAAGTGCAATCCCAACAAATAATGTTTGAACTTCTGTAATGCATATACCATAGCTAGACCTTCCCTTTATGTAGTTGTATAGTTCTTTTCCACCTTGGACAATTTTATGCTTGCAAAATCTACGGGGTGATCTATTTCTCCTACACCAGGCTATGTCAATACCACTCCTAAATCTATGCATGAAGCATCCACATGAACATGAAATTCCTTATTCCATTCTAGAAAAACCAAGATAGGCACAATTACCATCTTTTCTTTTAGTGTGTCGAGGCTCTTTTGACACTCTTTGTTCCATAGGAATGTTACATCTTTCTTCAACAGTTTTTCCATCGACGCAGTGATCTACGCATATCCTTTGATAAACTTTTTGAAATATCATGTATGTCCCAGTGTGGTGAAAAGTTGCCTCACAGTCTTCGGTGGAGGTAAATTCACAATAATAGTAATCTTCGCAGGATCCACCATCAATCCCTACTTGCAAACAATATGTCCTAACAATATACCAAAAGGTACATATAATATATACTTTTTGATATTCAAATAAATTTGATACTACCTACATGTGTCAAGCATCAACCTTAAGCTTGTAACATTTTTCTTCAATAACCTAAACACTGTCAAATCATCGAAGTATACCTCCAAAAACTTGTGAATATACTATTTGAAAGATGCAACCACTACACTTGCAAATATTGTAGGGGAATTTTTCAACCCAAAAGACATCATTGTATACTAGTATGAACCCCATTTTGTAGTGAAGGTGGTCTTATGTCGATCCTATGGTGCAATTCTAATCTAATGGTATCCTGAAAATCCATCTATAAATGAATAGGCTTCCTGACCTCCTGCATTGTCCAATATTTCATCAGTGAAAGGAGTAGGGAATGGATCATTTAACTTCCTTAAATCAACACAAATCCTGATTTCACCCTATGTTTTCTTTTCTTGTACCACCATAGGACTTACCCACTTTGATTCTTCCACAGGTTCAATGATTCCAGCTGCTATCATTTTCTCAAGTTCTTTCTTCAATTTTTCTTTTTATTTTGGATTCAGTCTATAAGGCCTTTGCTTAACTAGCTTCGCGTCAGGCTTCAGAGGAATCCTCATAACTTCTAAATCTCCTACAATGCCCTTCGTATCTGAAAAATTAGTGGGAAATAACTCTTGATATTCATGCAGAATATTTTTTACCTTGTTGATTGTGTCTTTGTCCCAATAATCTCATATGGTTGCAAACTTTGGCTCATCTTCTGACCCTATATTCACCTTCTTTGTCTTTAATGGCTTTGTCATATCAGGCATTTCTATCTCAAGTCCATTCACTTCGTGGTAACCTTCAGATTCTACTATGTTAATACTATGAGGGTCTTCATCTTCTTCTGCATCGATGTTGTAGCATTCTAATACATTTTGTAGCTGCGCAACCCAATCATGCTGCCAAGTGAGTGGAATTTCATTCTCAAAAAACTTCTTTTTAACTATCTGAAGGGTTGAATCTATATATGGACAGTCATATTCAAAGCTAAATGTCAATATAAACCCATTAACCATCTTTTTCTAGCTCATAATACCATGTCGAAGTTTTGTTTCCAAATGCCAATTTTGAGGAATTGTCTCCAATGTGTGGATGAACCCATGCACCCATTCTTCTCGTGGAATCTCCTTCCATCTTATCATGCAACTTTGGATGTGCTCTCTAGGATTAGTTTGACCATCATATTTATCTGCTAATTCTATGTCCACCTAACCAAACCTTACCCATATCAACCTTCGACATTCTTGCCAAGTTCCTTTATTTTTCTTATGTGTACCCCACCATCTAGCAAGAGTATCTCTTAGGGCTATATCCAGGGCTAATAATCTTTGACATTCTGGTACATGTTCTTCATATTCTTCAAGAAAATTATTTATATCACCCAAACCAGCATAGTAAGGTAAATTACATACCTCATAGGTTATACAACGAAATTTAGTTATTCTTGCACATCACCTTGTAGACACTTCATGTAACATGTTTTTGCCAATTTTACAATTCTTCTTTTGAATCTGAAGCACAAGATTTGTCATGCTCCCAACTCAACTTTCCATCTACAGTGGAGTTAATCCATTCTTCTTCTTTGGATGTCACTTGAATTTTATCTATATCAGTTGCGTTGTACTCCTCTTTAACTAGCTCAGTATACCTTGCTCCTTTTGATGGAAACAAGGGAATTATCACTCTCATATTGTTGCTTTCAAATTTCATTTGCCTCTTCTCCAAGTTGATTATAGCCATGTTAGAAAATTCCCAATCCAATCCAAGTAATGCAGTATAGGGGTTATTGTCATCCACAATTTCTATTACCTCAAAATTTGTAGTAGTGAGCACCCCTTCAATGTCCACTGTAATGCCTGATAATCTTTCTAGAGGAATAATTTTTTGTTGATTCTCCATTCTCAACTGAATATGTGACCATTGCAACTTCAGTTTACCCATTATCTCCCATGTTTTCTTCATCAGGACATTAGCTTCAGATCCCAGATCTAAAATAACTTGGTCCATGTCATATTCTCCTATTTGTGCACTAAGCCTCATTTCCTTTCCAGTTCTCTTTTGTCTATATAAAGTATTTACTTTGAACATTTCACTCTGCGATATTTCCTTAGATGTGCAGGAGTCTATCAATTCCTGTAGTCCTTCTATAGCTTTCTGGTTTCGTAACAACTTCATGAAATTTTGTAGGAAATATTTTAAAATACCTGTATCCATATCTTGTATCGCAATTGCTATTATATCGCTATTATTCTTTTGCTTCGGCTGCATGCTAGATTTCAAAGCTCCTGCATCCATAAAGCTTCACTTCACCTCCATAAAAACTTCTTTTTCCTTGTGAATATCAAACATCAGTGCTTTCTCTGTAGGTTTTTCTAACCCGTGTATCCTCAACTACCTTCTTCCCATCTACTTTGTCATTTACCATCGAAGCTCCACGCCTTGTTACAATATGGATGTGAGGTTCATATATCCTCGATTCCAAAATCATCATCTGAATGTTCTGGGTCAGTTGTGGATTATTCTTTTCTTGCATTTTCACTATAAGTACTAGACCCTCTTCTATTACATGAGAAAATGCTTTGAAATACTTACACGTCATAGTCGAATTCTGACAATCTCTTGTGAAGTGACACGCATGGCCACAGTTATAAAAAATAATCTGACCTCGACCTCTACCAGCTCCACCACCTCGACCTCTACCAGCTCCACCACCTCAACCTCGTCCTACATAGCCACCTCGGCCACTGCGATATCCACTTCCTTCGT
Source organism: Pinus taeda (assembly GCA_000404065.3). Lineage (NCBI taxonomy): Eukaryota > Viridiplantae > Streptophyta > Pinopsida > Pinales > Pinaceae > Pinus > Pinus taeda. Next base: position 112,044 of record APFE031686600.1, read on the forward strand.
GTCCTTGTTCTTCATCTTGCATTCTATATGTATCAGCACCACGATCCATCATCAATTCATAGGCTCGAAAATTATTTTCGTCATGCCCCACAAACTTAAAGAATTTGCAAAATAAATTCTTCACAGCCTGCACATATTTTTGTAACAAATAGAAATCTTCAGAGCAATGTTCACCTCTAGTTCTGCATATCTCGCACCATAAACTAGATCCACCATTCAAAGGATTAGGTGCTCCACTAGATATGTAATTTCTGAAAATAGGACATTTCTCTTTAAAGTGACCTTCTGCTTTGCCTTTTGTACACCACACTTCATCGCAAACTTCTTTACCTTTCCTCTTATCCTGTAATTGTAGAGTCAAATTCGCCAACTAACTTTGGATCTGCTGCATATCGGCATTTGTATCACCTATCGGTGAAGCTTCTAACTTCATTTCCAACTCCAAAGCTTCGGCTTGAGTCTCTATTTTCTATTGTGTCAAAGGTAATATGATGTGTGCAGAACTGCAGCTATAAACCATTCCTTGTGTTTCTACGGAGCTATATCGAATCTCACCTAATCCAACAACACCTTGAACCTTTGATCAAATTCCCATACTAACTCAGATGGACTTTTTTTATCTTCTTTATTTATGTGATACACTGCGACTCAGATTTTGGTTTCTTGAATTCTTTTGCTAATGCTAATTTAATGTTTGTGTAAGAACTGATCTAGTTGCTTGAATATTTCACATACCAATTTAATGCTCGATCTCTAAATGTTGTGGCGAGTTGCACCTTTTTCACATTTTCATCATGGACCTACTTCATGGTCCATACTTCTTCGCATAAGAACCAAAACTATTTTAGATCCTCTGGTCCAATTCCTTTAAAGATTTGCAACTTAGTATCATCGGCCATCGTTCTTCTCGGGGGGGAGGGAGATTCATAAGGGGAGGGGAATGGTAGGTAGGGAGGGTAGGGGGTGGGAAAACCAAAATTTTCCTAACTCTATCTAGATTTAGGCTGAAAGGGTGAATATGGTGGAGTTCCTTAGGGATTCTCAGGGGGGTTTCCTTCACCTTCGGATTCACTCAGCAGAGGGCTATAAACAGTCCCTATGAAGTGCTTCAGATCTTGGCCACAAGATCTCTTCTTAGTTTCTACTCTATACCTTTCTCCACTTCACGTTGTTCTAGTCTCTTCTTTAAATATTTTTCCAAACATAATCCACTAATCTCACTGCATTCAAAGAATTCCCTTTTTACACAAAATAATTTTAATCAAGAATTTCAAAGATCTCAAGTACTTACCTCGCGGTCCCTTGAAAGATTTTCGTTCAGCTTATTTGTATGACACAGTTGAATCTATCGCAAACTCAGTAATAAATCCTCCTAAAATGTTGTCGACCCAGAAGTCAACAGCTCTTGAAATTATGTTATCAGTGTTCTTTAGTTTTTGTATCAATTCTGGAGTCCAACACTTACGTTCGTCTCCTTTAAAACAATTCTTTCTCTCTGTCAATCTTGAAATCCACTCGTATAGCCCAATGTGAAACAAACCAAAGAATATTTCATACTAATCTTCAAAGATATACTTCTCCAACCACCTTTTAGATGACAGTGAAGGGTTTTTGTTCTCCTAATCTGTAAATTCGCATTCCTTGTTTTCTACCCACTGTTGAATTTCCTTCTTAGATGGAAGCCACGTAAACATTCCTGACACTGATCCTGGTCCCAGCAATGGAACAATTTGTTGGCTTCGATGGGCTCAACCCAGGTTCAAAGTGTACTATGCACCAATGAAACTCTCAACCACTGGCCCTCTCGGAAATGACCTGTAAGCAAATCGCATTCTCACCTGAAGTGATTATGGGAGGTTGCAGAACCAGGTTTCTACAGCCTGAGGGATACTACGATGTGGCACCCATGTATTTTATTTATGCTTTAATTCTTATAAACAACATCGCATCAACAAATTACGTCACACTTATAGATTACTTTGCATAGTTACATTCATCACTTAATATGTCATAAACATTCATAAATTGTGCAGTACTGAAATAAAGTGCAGGTAATAAGCAAATAAACACTTGAGACACATATTTTACTGTGGTTCATCACAATTTGGGACTACGTCCACAAGAATTATTGCTTATAATATGGAATTTGGTACAAAACATAGTTCTTCATTCGCACACAGTTGCAGGGTATCTACACACTAAGTTGCAGATGGTTTGTGCACTAAGTTGCAGACCCTAGCCTCTGCGCACACAGTTACGGAGCCTCGCCCTTCCTCCAAAGTACAGACCACAAAAATATCACATAGACATAAATCTAGATCAATTCGATTGATTTGATTCCTTCCTTCTTTTTTATTCATCCCTATATATACTATTACATGAGGGATTTACATTGCTACATTACCATGGACTCGATGCAATGGTTTCTGAAATACAAGGGACTATGGCCCAAAACTAACAACTTTACAATATTCTAATGCTTTTTACAAAAAGGAAGGGGCTTCACCGCGAAGCCCCGATGTTTCTTAGTGAATTTGTTGTGCGGTCTTCCTCATGCTCCGTTGTGTGGTTCACTTCATACTCTATGGCATCCTTTCTATTGTGCATTTCCAATAAACTTGGATTTCTTCCCAAAATTTGGCCAAGTTGGGTTACACCCAACACAGGCCATCTTGGAATTTTTGCTATAATTTTTTTTCCACATGTCAAAATCTTAAATTTTTACCACGTGGAGATAAAATATCAGAACTTCTTGTAAAAATTTCAGAGCTTGGGTCGCTATATTTTTGGAGACACGATCTAAGGAAGTTAAGGTTTTTGCAGACTCTAAAATTCAATCTCAAACAGGTGACCTAGGGAAACTTGTCATAACTTTTGTTTCAGGCATTAGATTTGAATTATGTAAAAAGTGGCTGAAGTGCACAAACTGTAGTTTTTCATGTATCAATTTTAGGGTCGAAGGTTGAAACAATGACACGTGGAATCTCATACATGCGACCTAGGGAAAATCGTCATAACTTTTGTTGCAGGCATCAGATTTGAATTATGTAAAATGTGGCTGAAGTGCACGAAATGTAGTTTTTCATGTATCAATTTTAGGGTCGAAATTTGAAACAATGACACGTGGAATCTCGTACAACTTCTATCCACTGAACCAATCCATAATCAGGTCATCGTGGGATATTTGATATAACTTTTCTTGAAGAATCCAAACTCGATCAGACTTATGGGGTTGGAAAGAAGACTCAGAGAGCTGCAGCAAGAAGAAATTTCAGAACTTGGAGATCCGAAATTACAAAGTTAAAATTGTTTCAAGATCGAGCTCTGGTGTGTGTGTTTTTTTTAATTTGCATAACTTTTGTTTGAAAAATCAGTTTGAAGTGATTTCAAGGGTGTATTGAAGCATCAATATCAGTATTGGGTTCTAAAATGCCTCCTAAGAAAAATAATTCTACACCTGTTATGCCCTCATAAATCTCTACTATGATGCATGAAGAGGAAGAATTGTAGCATGATATATTAAAATTACGAGACCAAGTACAACAAATTTCGCTCTCACAAAGAGCAACCAAATATGAACTAAAAGGTGACATGGATGGTTTATAAGGCGGCATGGATGGTTTATAAGGTGACATGGATGGTTTATAAGGCGACATGGATGGTTTAAAAGGTCACATGGATCGTTTAAAAGCAAACATGGAAGGTTTGAAGGAAGGTTTGACAAATTTGTTGCAAATAAGGCTTGCCGGTGGTCATAAGGTAATCCCTGAAAATCATGATGAGGACAAAAGGAATATGAATTATGACTTTAGAGACTCCAATGTGGTTTTTAAGAACCACAACATTCCAAATATAGATATGAGGAAGTTTGATGGCAAGGATCCGGTAACATGGGTACTACAGATGGAGCAATATTTTGATCTACAATATGTGCAACCCTCACAAATGCTATGTATTGCATCTTTATATTTAGAACCCAATCAATTTGTATGGTATAGATGGCTTTGTTGTCATAAACCACTTATCACTTGGTCAATTTTTATGGAGGAAATGATGGCACATTATGAAGACACAAAGAGCAACACCGTCTTTAAACAATTTATAAATCATAATCAAAAGGTCCAATGGAAGAGCACATTGAAGACTTCCAAAAATTGAATATTAGGGTAATCGATATTCCATAGGAGCATAGGATTCATGTATTCATAGGGCTTTAAAAGATAACATACAACATGAGATTCGCCTTTGGGAACCTAATTCATTGGAGAAGGCATTCAAGGTGGCAAGAAAAATTGAAAGTAAAATTATGGAAATAAGGAAGTCTACCACTCACAACTATAAAGATGGAAGTGGTGTTGTTCCTAGTATTCTAGGACCTACAAGGTTGACACCAAAAAATTTGGAGGAAAAAGAGAAAAAGGGCTTTGTTACAGTTGTAATAGAAAATACACTAAATTTCATAAGTATGTTGAGAATAAATTATTCTATATAGATTGTGAAGAGGAGGAAGAAAAGGAACAAGAAACATCAAAAGAGGAGGGTATACACGAGGAAAAACCCCAAATAAATCCGACCATATCTTGTAATGCATTGGCAGGAATTACCACTCCTCAAACTCTCAGGATAGAAGGATATATCAAGAAGAAAAAGGTAATAGTGTTGATTGATTCGGGTAGTACCCATAATTTTATTCAGTGTAAGATAGCCAAGGAATTGAATTGCTTCCTATATCCAGCACCAAAGTGTCAAGTAATGGCTACAAATGGAATAACTATCAATTTCTTTGGAAAGTGCCATAATATAAAGCTAACCATGGGGGAATGTGGATTGAATAATCCAATACTTTTCACCAATGGGTGGTGTTGATGTTGTACTAGGAGTCCAATGGTTACAATCTTTGGGGTCAATAGCTTTCAATTCTCAAGAACTTTTCTTGAAATTTTTTTGGGAAGGAAAGGAAGTTGAATTAAGGGGTATTGCAAGGAAACCAGGAAAGATAATTAGATCTAATGACATGACAAATATTCTGAAGAAAGAGAAATGGGGCGTAATTTCACAATTATGCTCACTAGGGGTTCAAACATTGAAAGCATCTATTTCTCTAGATCTCCAAAAAGTCTTGGACAATCATTCCAAGGTGTTTGAGACTCCCAAACGCCTCCCACATATTCGTGATCATGGTCATGTGATTCACTTGATTCCAGGAAGTGATCCTCCAAACATCATGCCTTATAGATATCCTTATGCCCAAAAGAGTGGAATTGAATGTATGGTTGCAGAAATGTTAGAGGCTGGTATAATTTAACCTAGTCAAAAAAAATTCTCTTCTCCAGTAGTATTGGTGCACAAGAAGGATGGATCATGGCATATGTCTCCATATTATAGGGAGCTCAACAAGCTCACTATTAAAGATATTTTTCCCATCCCTGTCATTGATGAATTGTTTGATGAACTACATTGTGCAGTTTACTTCACCAAGATGGATCTTTGTTCAGGATATCATCAAATTAGAATGATCATCGAAGACATTCTGAAAGAAGAATTCATAACTCATGAGGGTCATTATGAATTTTCGGTCATGCCTTTTGGCCTTACTAATGCATCTTCCACATTTCAAGGTTTGATGAATTCCATTTTCAAACCCTTCCTTAGAAAATTTGTGTTAGTATTTTTTGATGACATACTAATCTACAGCAAGTCTTGGAAGGATCATGTTCAACATGTTGGCAGAGTGCTCAAACTATTGGAGGAAAAGCAATTATATGCGAAAATCTCCAAATGTTTCTTTCGAGTATAGGAGGTGGAATATTTGGGTCATATTGTATCTCATGAGGGTATTAAAGTAGACCCTAACAAAATCAAATCCATTGAGGAATGGAGAATTACCACAACCATAAAGCGTCTTCGAGGATTTCTAGGGTTGACAAGGTGTTATCGCAAGTTTTTAAGAATTATAGGAGAATAACGACACCTCTACCATCATTACTGAAGAAAGATGCATTTTATTGGACTCCAAAAGCACCAAAGGCCTTTGAACATCTTAAAGAGGCAATGTGCCAAGCATAAATCTTAGCTACTCTAGACTTCACAAAAAAAAATATTGTGGAATGTGATGCTTCAAGAAATGGAATTGGTCTTGTTTTAATTCAAGAAGGAAGACCCATTGCTTTTGAGAGTCGTCCAATCAAAGGAAAGTATTTCCACAAACCTATTTATGAGAAGGAAATGTTCACAATACTACATGCACTAAAGTAATGGTGACCTTACCTAATGGGAAGACATTTCAAGGTAAAAATATATCATGATAGTCTTAAATACTTTTTGGAAAAACATTATCTTCAAAAGAGAAGCATAAATGGGTGACAAAAATGTTGGGTTATTACTTTTAAATCATGTACAAAAAGGGGAAGCAAAATGTTGTTGCAGATGCACTCTAAAGAATGGATGAGGATGTGGAAGCATTTCTTTGTGCAATTTCTATTATCCAACCTAAGTGGATAATCAAAGCAAGGGATGAATGGAAGAAGGATGAAGAGGTGTGGTCACTCATTCAAAAGTTGTAGAAAGATCCCAGTACATCTGATACATTAGATGGAAAAATGATTCATTATGGTACAAAGATAGCTTATATCTTTGTGATAATTCCCAACTCAAATAAAATATTCTTTTGGAATTTCACACCTCTCCCTTAGGAGGGCACTCAGGATTTTTAAAAACTTACCATAGGTTCAAGAAGGAATTTTTTTGGGATGGCCTTAAATTTGATATTCAGAAGTTTGTGGCAGAATGTTTGGTTTGCCAACAAAATAAATTTGAGACAATTAAGACCCTGAGTTTGTTACAACCTTTAGCCATTACAAGTCAGCGTTGGGAGGAGGTATCAATGGCTTTTATCACGGGTACCCAAGTTTGAAGGAAATATTTTCATCATGGTGGTAGTTGATAGACTTCCCAAGTATGCACAATTTTGTGCATTGTCTCATCCTTTTAAAGCTAGTACAGTTTTTA
>APFE031686601.1:3540-44002 GCA_000404065.3 Pinus taeda
TCAGTTTTCATCATTGACTTGCGATCGAAGGATTCCATGAAATGTTCGACATCGACTCATTCATTCACATTTGATGGATTGTGATGGGTACTTTGAGAACCATTGACATTACTGGTGGTCTCTCTCACGCTTGTTAACAATTTACATCATTGACTGGTAATCAAGTGGTTTCTACCATGTTCGACATCGACCCATTTATTCACATGGCTAGAATCGTACCAATTCGGGGAACATAAATGAAGACCTTGGATCTAGTTTCCGCCATCCAGGTTGCGAGGAGTTTTGTATTCATTATGTTGTAGACCAATCATAAACAGATGGCTGCATCCATACTGTGTCTACACGAGTCTATGATTATGATGTATTATGAAATCATTCTTGTACCAGAATAGTTAGTCCAATAGTTAAAGTTTTTGATCTGAGTATGGGAATGCCTACCTCAGCAATGGTATGATCTTATACATGTATTTTGTGTTGAAAATTGCAGTTTCTGACCGGGCTCTCCGCAAGATGATCCTCGAAATGATAAAGTACTTCACCCTTCCTATATGACTTAACACCCTTATCTATTACAGGCTTCGTACTTTAGGGGGCAATCTGTTACACTGAAATTTGTCACCATGACTATCTGCAGTTTATATGGCCCCATCAATAGCCATATTGCCCTCCTTGTCAAGCCCCATACCTCTGCTCTTCTGTCAAAACTTCAAAAAGAGAAAAAGTCACTTAAAAACATGTTTATCTCTGGGTACGCAGGTTCTCTCTACCTTGCCTGCGTGTACGCACTCCTAACACAATGTACCTGTGTACTTGTACGCTCTGTAAGCTAAAGGTTGGGTGCGTACCCCTGTAAAGGTCAAAAGGCGCGAGTTTCATCTTTAAAAAGTTACTTGTGGTCACTTTAGAGCCTTCTAGAAGAGTTTTTGACGTGTATTGAGCACCTCCAGATGGTTCATGCATCCCTATGATAGAGGAGCTTATCCCATCAAGAGAGGAGCTACCCCATCCAAAAGAGGGAGTATCCCATTGATGTTGGAATTGAATAACCTCCTCTAGAATACTATAAATACAGGCATTGGGCCAGAGGAGGGGAGGTTGAAAGCTGAACATTCTAAAGGGTAAATGCTGCTGGAATTAGGACTTCCATTGTTGACTTGTGAGGAGAGATCACTATCCTTCCTTGTTGCCATATTGGGAGTGGGTGAGCTTGTCAAAGTAGAGGAAATCTCTTGTTGGACCCTGGGAGGAGCTTGCACAACACCAAGGCTCAGGTTGTAATGGTTCCTTTTTTGTTTCCTTAATACAAATAAGTCCATTCTTCTCAATGATTTGTTGTTAATGAATTATTTCATGTACTCCTTGGTCTATGTGATGAATATGCTTTATTTTATGATGTATATTCAGGTGTTATGTAATCGTTTGCTTTGTTAGTGTATGCAGGTCTTAAAGTGAAGGAGGAGCTCATCTGGATCAGCAAGGCTGGACTGCTACAACAAGCGTTGGACCTAAGGTAAGATCGGAAACACTTGATCTCTCATAGAATAATGTGTGTTTAGAGAAGGATTGCTCTTGTTTGGTTTGTTTGTCACTAGAGATTCTTAGACTCCTAGGGAGGTTAGGTTGGTACGCAAACATAACTCTTTCCGCATGACTCCTACCAACCCTGGAAAGCCACTTATAACTCCAATGTTTTAGTTTGGATTCCAGTTTTGCAAGGATCCAATTCCAATATTTTATCATGTAATTGTCGGGCTTTAGAAAGAGCCCCAGATATTTAAAGGAATCCTCCAGCGATTTGACTTCAAAGTTCAAAACTGTTTCCACTCTGCGCACCAGCTCTCTAGACAAACCTGTACAGGTAAGTGTAGATTTTCTCTCATTTATGCAGAGACCAGTAGACTTCAGAAAAAGGTCCAAGATCCTCTTGAGTGTCCTACAGTCCTCAAGACTACCATTGCTGAAGAGGATAATATCATCCACGAAGAGGAGATGAGTGACCCAGAAATTTTGTGCAACTTCAATTCCTTTGAGAGTCCCCTGTCTTTTTGCTTCATGGATCCAGAGACTGATACCATCTGCTGCCAGCAAAAAGAAAAGGGGAGAGAGCGGGCAACCTTGGCGAAGGACACGATCAAGGCTAAAAAAACTAGAGGCTGCACCATTGATCAGGACAACTATGGATGAAGACGAAACACAACTCATAATCCATCTTACAAAATCATATTTGAACCCAAGGTAAGATAACAAAAGCCTTAGGTACAGCCCACTGATTCTGTCATAAGCCTTAAATAAATCGATTTTCATAACGACCCCTTTTTTTTCCAATTTTTAGGTTGTGAAGAGTTACTTGAGCTACTCCAACAACTTCATGAATTTGTCTACCATCTAGAAAGCTAAATTGCTCAGGGTAAATGTTTCTAGAAAGGAAGGGTTTTAGCCTGACATCAATAATTTTAGTGATAATTTTGTAAACACAAGTACATAAAGAAATGGGCCTGAAATCACCGAAAGGAACTGGAAGATCTGATTTGGGTATGAGTGCTAGAAAAGTGGCATTGAAAGGATGATAGATAGAGCCTGAATGTCTGGAGTCTTCCACGACAGCCTCTAACTCATCTCCAATGAATTCAAAGAAATGTTGGAAGAATTCTGTAGTCCAGCCATCCGGGACGGGGATTTTTTCCCTTTGCATCGATTTGAAGACTCTTTAAACCTCCTCCTTGGATATAGGTGCCATGAGGGAATCATTATCTTCCTCCTATATGAATCTTGGAAAAGGCTGGGCAACCCTAATAACTTCTGCAATAGAAACTTCATCTGGAGCTTTGAAAATATTCTTGAAATAATTGAACCCCAATGAGGTCAAATCTTTGAAAGAACAAGCCATTTCACCATTGTATTTCTTCATTTCCCAGATTGTATTGGATTTTTTTCTCCCTTTGGCATAATTCTGAAAAAAACTTGGAATTTTCGTTCCCTGCCTGCAGCCAGATCGCTTTGCTTTTTAAATGGTAGCTTTGCTCCCTGAGCTGAAGAATTCTCCTTCTTTCCATCTCCAACTCTTGAATTCTATTCTGAGACTCTAATGTACCATAACCATTTCCATCTGGGTCTGCAAGGAGGGCAATTTCAGAGTTAACAAGATTCGTTGTTTCTTCTTCCTTCAGCTTCTTTTGGAGAGCCCAATGTTTTGAGGCGGCCTTCATCCTTATTAAATTGTCCATAAAAACCTGACTTCGATTATCACCTTCATTAAAAACATCTTTCTTCTAAGTGTTATGGAAGAGGCTAGTATAGGAGGCATCCGAAATCCAAGAAGAATTAAATTTAAAGGGAGTACCTCATTTAGTGAGATCTCCCTTCACTTCCAGGAAGACAGGGAAATGATCCGAAAGACCACCATCCCCAACCCAATGTCTAAACTCCTGTAGATTTTCTACTAGCAAATCACATATCAGAAATCGATCAAGTTTCTTCCCGATCCAATCATCTCCTAATCTTTGATTACTCCATGTAGGGTGCAGCTTTAAAGGGGTAACATCCACTAGGGGGGAAGAGGCTAGTTTCTGTTGGAAGAACTCAGAAAGGGGATCTGCTCTGGCACTGACCCCCCAAGATTCATTCAACCCCAAAGAAAAATTAAGGTCATCGCCGATAATAAGATTTGGGTGCGCCAGGAAAGACTTTGCGAAGAAGGAGTTCCAGAACCTCTCCCCCTTCAAGACAGGACCATAGACATTGAGGAAAAGCAAGGGAATACATAATTCATTGGAAAAAAGTTCCACAGCCAGAACGTTTTCAGATCCCCAGGAGGAGATCTCACGTAGCACATTCACATTAAAACCCAGAACCACTCCTCCCGAGTGTCCATTCGTGTCGATTGCATGAAAAATCCGACCCGGCAGAAGCTTATAAAGACAACCTGAAATTTCTTCCCCCTTCCCAAGAGTTTCTTGGAGGAGAATAATATCAGGTTTGTTGGACCTAACCAGTACCTTCAGAGCTAGTTTTTTGGGTAGACTAGCTAGACCCCTGCAGTTGTAGGATAAAATGATCATCTAGAACTCTCAGGGGGTGACTTCTTTGCTCTAAGCACCCCTGGCAAAGACATCTATTTCCCTCCGACAATATCAATGATAGTCTTAAATTGTGCCTTCGACAGATTTGATTTCCTTCCTCTTAGCTTTCTCGGACCTATTGACCCCACATCCAACTCCAAACCTCCTACAACCGGGCCTTTCCCTTTCCTGATGGCTAAAGGTCTAAGATTGTAGTGAGGTTCAGGGCCACCAACTCCGAGAGGAAGAGAAGGGGCAGGAATCATGGGGACAGAGGACTGAATTGGAGAAGAAGGGATGGTCATTATAACACTGTCTAATGGGGCTAGTCCCTTCCTCAGATCTGGCAAATCATTTGAGAGTTGACTGACAGGAACCACCTCATCACATAAATAACTAGGAAAAGCATAAGAAGAGCGAAAGGAAGAGGATTGGGGAAAAAGGGAGAAAGCCTGGTTCAATCCATCGATTACAGAGACTGCTGAGATACCTAAGGAAAAAGGTGGAAATGATATAGATTCACTAGCTGCCACCCCAGGTTGTTCATTTCCAACTTCCCCCATATGCTCCGGACCCAACTCCTGAATGCTTGCCAGAACATCAGACTCCTTGATTTGAGCCCCTTCCTTCTGAGTGAATACCTTATAAATTTCCTTTTCCTCCAGATTATTCCCATTTTTCCTTTTCCTTCGATGACGGCGATGTCCAAGAGGGCACTCCCGGGCCAGATGTCCATAAATATGACAGTGATGACATCTGAAAGGGAGGTTTTCATAGCCCAGGGTCTGAATGAACTCAAGACCACGATACTTCAGGATAATAGCATCTACCAAACCTTATTTGGGATTTAAACATACCAGAAGGAAAGCAGCACTCCAGTCATGAGTGCGTAAATAAGTTCTGTCTGTGTCGAGAAACTTACCCAACATGTTTCTGATTGAAGAGAAGGTTGAGTTAGTCCAGAATTGAATAGGAAAACCTAGTAATTTGACCCAGACTGGAAACTCCGCCATTTTTTCTTTCTGGGCATCGAAAAGGGGCGTCCATTTCCTAAATAAGATAGGCCTCTTCCCTAAATTCCATTGCTTTTCCAACACCCATTCAACATGCTCCTTTTGTCCAAACCGAATGTAGAACCAACCTCTGTCAAGGATCTTGATCTCTTCTGGCTGACCCAGAGCATCTTTCCATTTAGACTGAGCCCAATCGAGAACTTTCTTCCATGGACTCTGCCAACTAAGAAGGTTTCTGAAGCTTCCAGCACCTGGTCTATATGGATATCCACTCCAAAAACACAGCTAGGCCTCTCCTCCTTTTTTCTGAAGAGCTTGGACTTCTTCCTCTTTCCACCCACCACCTCCATCTTGGCTTCTCCCTCTGCTACCTCAAAACGCTCAGAACACCTTCCAGTCGAAAACATGTTGTCTTCATTTGACTCCACTGCCATCCTAGTTACCCCAACAGCCTAAATTGAGACCTGGCTTTGTTTTTGTCCCTCTTCTCCGGATCAGTTCGACTCTCCTCTAGCCTCTTCTTTGGACATGGACCTTGTCAAGCTGGGAAACATTACTATCAACATCAGATTTTTTTTTAGGTATCTGTTCAGGGGCGCCTTTTTTCCCTACTCCTTCTTCCACCACCTTATCAAGAATACTTGACTTCACTGTATTCTTCAGAAAGTAATGGAGTAGGTTTTCCTCAGACACATCATGTCCCCAACAAGCGAGGAGGTCTTCAAACGTAGGTTCTATATCCACCGACTCACTTTCGTGAGGCCACTCCCGCGCTTCACAAAGACCAGAATCCATTCACGACGTAATGATAGAAATAAGCTACAGACCCCAGAGGCTTCTGGCCCACAGAAACCAACTCCCAAGCCTCATCCATGGTCGCCACCTTTTACTATGTTGTCTGACATATTTACAATCATTTTGTACTTAGAGTTACATAAGCCTGAAATAGGCCTGAGATTACCCAAAGAATTTAGGATCACTTTAGTTAGGGATTAGATTGTTTTTCATCATATCATTAAAGCTTCAACAAAGCTTAGTAGATTTTTTTTGGGTAGTATAGAACCCTGAGTTGAATCGATTGGCCCATTCATCCTAATATTCACTCTTATTTCTTTCGTCCACTCGGTCTTGGATAGACTAGGCTATGGGGTGATCTTTTAAGGCACTCCCTGATGTGAAGTCACTGGTTCAATTTCAAGCCTAGAATAGGGCGTTATATTAGACATGATGAAGATGTATTCATACCAAGCTTACAAAAAAAAAGAAAAAATTCACTCTTCTTTCTAAAAACCATCCAACATTTATTTTAACTTCTCCTTAGTTACCTCATCTTTAGGGTCTTCATTATTTTTAACATTAGTTAATCATGGAAATAGATGGACAACCTTCAGAGTCTCCAATAACCTTGTTCTGAGATGTTATTGAAATTAGGACTTGAAATTATTTATTGTTTTTGGAATTTACTAACCCTTGAGCCTTCACCTTTCCTTGCAGCATTTAATATTTCTTTGACATTCTTCAAGTTCTTAGCATAGTGTTGGAAAATAATTTCAATTTTTTATTGATCTGCATTAGCACAACATTAGCCACACACTTCAACCTCCACCCTATTTCCTCTTATTCAAAAAATCATATTTTTCTTGTCCTTCTTATTTACAAATTTATCTTTACCTCTTATGTCGGAACTTATGTTTTATTATTATCACATTGAGATTTTAATTTATTCCTCTCATAAATCCAATTCCACTTTTGCACTTTGAGACTTTTCCTTAGCTCATTATGACACCATATTTTGACTTGTATCAATATTTTTGCATAATGGAAAAATAACATACTCTAGATATGTTCCAAAATTAGTCTCTTTCAGATCCTCCTTTTTTATACTTATCTATTTTGAACAACATATTTGGAAGGTTCACCTTCACTCAATTGCTCCCATGTTATAAAATCCACAAGTTGATAATATGAAATAATTTTGAATTGGTCCTCCAACTTTCTTACCATGTCAAATATTTTACTAGAAACTCCATCATATCATTTAGGTTTTGAACCTCCAATCTTAGATGCACCACTCAAACACCCATACAAATAATGACAACTACTTTCTCTTAAACCTTTACCAAAACACTATACATGTAGTACAAATTGTATATTGTTGCAATGCAAGTATGGAGAAGGGCCATGAGGGCCAAATTGAAGTTGAAGGAAGCACTCCGAAAGGTTTTGGTGATTATCTTTTTGTGGGTGGGTGGGCTTAAGGTCGGATGGTAAAGTAAACATCCATTGTAATGTGGAAGGCATTGTATTTATTGAAATAGAAGGAGATATTCGGGTGGAAGAGATTGAAAATTATTATTATGACATTCTTGATGCTAATAATATCATTGGTACACTTCTCCTTCTTGCTTAGGATTCCATGAAATATTTATTGTATTAAAATTAGTCAACATATTTCATGAAAGAGATTTCTTGATTTCATTTCTCACATGTTTATTTTAACTCTTAAACATAGTTTCTAGCCAATAATGTCTATCGTAATTGTTTATCAGTTCTAGATCATTTTATTATTTTTTTGAATTTGTTTCACCTTTATTATATTATGTGAAAATTATGAAATTCACTTTTAAATATTTCCGTGGCTTCAGTTCCATATAATTTAATTTTTCAGCTTCTCTCTCATATGGGTGAGGGTTAATCTAGTTAGTTTTTATTGAAGTAGAAGGAGATATTTCACTCAAGAAGATTGGAAATGTTATTATAGAATTATTGGTAACAATATCCTCAAAATACCTCCCCTTCTTGCTTAGGTTTCCATAAAATCTTTATTCTAATAAAATTGGTCCACTTAATTCATACATTCAATTTCTTGTTTTCAATTATGGATTGCTTGGTTTAACTCTAAGCATAGTTTTAGGCCAATACTGCCAATCATAAATATTTATCGATTCCACATAATTTTATCATTGTTTTGAATTTTTTTGAGATCTACTATATTGTGGGTGGGAAGATTATGAAGGTCTCACATAAATATTGATGTGGCTTTGAATTTTGTAATAATTTTATTTTTGATATTGTCTCTCATTTTGGTGAGGAATACTTAAGTCCATTTTTAATCATTCATGGTTTTATTGTCTTTATTTATAATAATTAGTAGGTATCGATAGTGAAATGTGGAGATCTGTATTAGGCCTAGTCATTAACCACTACATTTTTTAGTAGATGGTAACAACACAATTTTTAAATTTGCGGTCAAAGTGTTTGCAAGTACAAGTGGCCCCTTACATTGAAAAATAAATATCTAGATGTCACTCTCCTCACCATCTCAGGCCGACAAGATGGTCCCTCTAATTTTTCCAATAAAATTTTTATTATTTTTTCCATCACAATAGGTTTTTATGTCGTTTAAACTTGCCATTTTTATATCTCTATTTCACCATGCAATAAATAAAATTTTATTGTTTCGTACATGAGTTTAGAGTGAATCACTATAATAATTTTTTTTAAAGTAAATATGACATGTATGTAGGCATGATATTCATTACTTGCAATTTTATTTAAATTATATAAAAACAACTATACTCTACTAAGGTTTCAAGCATGATGTTAAATATTCCTTTTAAATTTATTTATGGTAAATATGACACTTATGTCTGCATGATATTCATTACATGCAATTTTATTTAAATTATATAAAAAGAATTATGCCTTACTAAGGTTTAAGAATGATGTTAAATATTCTTTTTACCATGTTGGTTGGTATATTTGTAATCATTTTGTGCTTAGGGTTACATAAGTTTGAAATAGGCTTTATATCACTCAAAGCATTTAGATCACTTTTATGGGGAATTATATACACTTTTATCATATAGTTAACTCTTCAAATAACTCTCAATAAATATTATTTTAGGAATTTGTAGAACCCTGAGTTGAATTTATTGGTCTATTCATCTACACAGTCACTCTTTTCTTTATGAAAGCCATCTTACACTTATTTTAAGTCCTCCTTCCTATTTTTGAAAACATTGCTTTTAACTCCTCCTCCATTAAGTCATATTTAGAGTCCTCATTATGTTCATCATTAGCCAATCATGGAAAGAGATAGACTACCTTTAGAGTCTATGATAAGCTTGTTCTCATATGTTCTTGAAACCCAAAATTGAAATGATTTATGATTGTTTGAATGCACTAACCCTGGAGCCTTCAATTTCCCCATATTTAATATCATTTTACATTCTTGCGTTTCTTAGCATAGTGTTGGAACATTTTTCAAATTTTCATTGATCTCCATTAGCACAACAATAATCTAACTCTTCAATCTCCACCCTATTTCTTCTTATTTTGAAAAGCATACTATTGACATCCTTAGTATTTTCAAATTTAACTTTACCTCTTATGTGAGAGCTTATGTTTTATTCTTCTCAGACATTGATTTTAATTTGTTCCTCTCACTTTTCCATTTCCATTTTCTGAGGTTGAGACTTTTCCTTAGCTCATTTGGTAGGAGTGAAACCCTGCCCCCTCACAAACCACTAGCGAGGTGATGTTGTTTTACTTTTAATGATGATGGGTCAACCTACAAAGCCAACTACTATTATTATTATAATAGTGCTAAAGTAACGTAAGGAACAATATTAAAGCAGATTATAATAAAATATTATAATATATTATTATTTGAAGCTATAAATAGAAGGTAAATGAAGGGGAATGGGACATATTTAGTATTCCTTTCCTTTAGAGACTACTAATGGATGATTGTGGTCTAGGTTCTTGGGAGAACTATAGGATCCATGGTTATTTTACCCTGACAACCTTAGGTGGTTGGGGTACAAGTGCACTTTTTCGTGGTATATCTTAGGGAAGGTTGGAGCCTTTGAAGGAGAACTGTAGCGATAGGTTTCCTTGGATGGACTTAGAGGGTACTTGGAGACTATTAAGGGGAAATATTGGGATCCATAGGGCTCTAAGAAATCCCTAAATAGCCTGTGTTGGAAACCCTAGAAGGGAAGTGGCACAACTCGATGGACTGTGAGTGTAGAGAAGTGGGTGCATTACCTTGGGTTGTGTAGGTTAATGGGGGGATGTGATCTTGTTTGTTGGAAGTTGTTGGAGTTTGGTACCTTGGTCCTACTCATATTTGATATTGAACATGTCCCTAGCTTGGGCAATTGTTTTCATTCTCAAGTCACGGTCCCATCTCAAGGCTGACTGATACTTAGAGAGCTAGAGTAACATGACCTATTGATGGGTGGAATGTGTGAGGTCTTCAGCCAGTCAACAAATTTTCTCATATGAGTGCTCAAACTTGTTTATGTTGTTTATGGTTCTCATGCATGCTACTATGATGTTTTGTTATATTATGTTGTGTTGTGTGTGGGTGTGTGTGTTATTATGGTATTGGTAGCAATGTGAGTGGCATCACCCCAACTAGGTAGTCTTAGGGTGTTACACCTCTCAACATCTTGAGATAATCTATGTTGTTGGTAATTCCCCCTTTCTGTGGTCCCTTACCTTGGTCTAAACATGTGAACATGTTCTCCCTTTTCATGTTCAACACTTAGATAACTTCCCATTTCATTTAGTTAACGTTTTGTTCTTTTTTCTTCTTTATTTCTTTGTGGGTTTCTTAGCTAGACATGCTCTGCCTCCCTTGAATTTACCTTGGCATTTAAACTAAGCAGAATGGACTAGCTATGTAACACTTGTTAAATTTAATTTATGAAGTAAAATATGTAGTGAATTAAAGGAAGAAAAGGCCCACTTTGGCTCTCTGGCTATATTTTCCTTTTTAGTGGGTTGAAGGTTAATTCATTGTCTGACTCCTAACGAGAATATTTTATGAGCATAAAATTTCTTGTAGCATTGGTAGGGTTGGGGGTGAAAAGGAAAGGAAATTGAGGTTGGTTCCTTTAAAGCATCTATCTCTAGACCCCAACTCATTCCTCAAAAGTGGCAAGAGAATTTGATTTAGAGAAATTTTTGTATGGTTAATGCAATGCAATTGGGAAAAAAATGGAGAAGGTAAAGAGAGTAATTAGATTCAAAAGACAAAGGATCACTGATACCCACCTTTTAATATATATGTAGAAGATAGTGTTTAGCTTCCCTTTGCTTGATTTCTGGTTAGGTTGTTGGTTTGTGGTAGGAATAATAAATAATGTCCCAGGCGGTAGCGATAATAACTAAGAGAGTGAGTAGGTAAGTGAGAAGAATCCAAGGTGAGAGAGATGCAGAGCTTTGATGAAATCTTACTCTATGTCCCTTTGACAAATCACTGAAATTAAATCATTTAGGATTGTAACACCCAAATTCTTTGTTAATTTACAATATAAATAATTAAGAGAGTGATCCAGGTGGCTCCATACACACTTAGTGATCAAATAAGGCTCAAAAATCAAAGTCTTCAAAATGTAGTGAAACTAGGACCGAGCCATAGAGTTCAGTGGGAGATTTCTGATGATGCATACGTCACTCAAATCTGAGTCTCTATGATCAACTTATTGTAGTTTAAAGTTGGACAAAGCAGGGAAAAAGTGGGGCCCATATTGTGCCACATGGCATCCAAGTCAGCAGGTGAGACCCATGGATTACATGGCATTTGACTAATGGCCTATCAATCATTGACAATTGGTTCTCATTCATTGGTTCCATATCCTTGCAAAAAGACAAGAAAATATATAATATTAAAATTCTCATCTGAGACAAAATCCATGTAAAACAAAATAAAATATATTACAAAAAAAATAATAGCAAAAAACAAAACCATATAAAACTCAAATATGGTTGTTTGTTATGATTTGAAACCATATATTAAATTTTATTTGAACCAGAAAGGGACAAACAAATATTATAAACAAAAAGGGTTGGTTGTATAGTTATAAATCATATTATATTTTTATATGGTGAGTAATATGTATGAGTATAAACTAATGTAACGGTGGATTAATAGAAATGCCACAATTATTGTTGATCCTAGGTATTGCAACAAAAATGTTGCAACTCCCAAAGCTACCAACTTTACTTATCAACCCGGGGTTCGTAAAAACTTGGAGGTGATAGTGCTATATGAACAAGTAAAAGTGAAGGTCCTGCCTGTTGTCACTGCCCATCTAGAAAGAAACCCTAGGGGTTCCAAGCTAGACTTCTATATGGTCAGAAGAAGCTTAATTATTTGATGGAAGAAGAGAAAACCTATTCTAAGAGAGAGCTACTCTACTGCAGTAATGAATAAAACAACATGTAATGATAACTTATACCATAACCTAATTAACTAATTAAACAGCTATCCTAAGAAGAATTTCTAAATCAATCACTAATTTAATGTTGCTATCTTAGTTGAAAATGTAAAGAGCATCAAACTATGCTAAGGTGCAAGCAAAGAAACTAGACTAAATCTGTTTTCAAGCGAAAGTGTATTTGGAGATCGAAATTGGTGAAAGGAGGACGTAAGGATGTAGTAGTGCATAGGGATCATTGGATCGATCAATGGACAGAAGATGAATGAAGGAGATCTTATCGCGGGGGCTTAGGTGAATAGCTAAATGAACAGGGTAACGAAGTATATGAATGAAGAAGATCTTATCGTGAGAAATTAAATGAATGGATGGACGAATAAGGTAACAAAGAAGATGAACGACAAATATCTTATCACGGATGGTTTAGTGAATAGATGAATAAACAGGGTAACAAAGCAGATGAACGACGGAGATCTTATCACGAGGATTTAAGTGAATGGATGGACAAACAGGGTAACAAAGCAGATGAATGGTGGAGATCAGATCATGGGAAAAAAACGTGCAGAAATGATGGAGCGGGTTTTGAAGGTGGTAAGAGGTTTCTCACATCCCCTCTAGGTTGTAAGCTGTATTTCTCAATTTAACGCAATTAGCCTAACTGAGCGACACATAGCATGAGAAAGCCACTTTTCTCACATGCTTTCAGGTGGATAACAGTCATACAAGAATCCACACGAGATTGTGTGATAATCGTCGAATCGGGCTAGACAGATAAACGGTGGAGATCGGCCAAGCTAGCTGGCGATCATGTGATGCAATAGCTGTCGGATCAGGTGAGGAAGATTGACAGTGGGGATTTAAGGTGCATAAAGTGTTGAGGTGACGCAATAGTCGTCAGATCAAGCGAGGCAAATCGACGGTGGGGATTTAAAGTGCATAAAGTAGGTGGAATACTTCACGCGAGGTGGCAGTTGGATAAACTAATGAATTGGACGGTGATTGGGTATGTTTATTTTGGATCGGACACTGAGGAAGCAATGCATGAAGAATGTGATGAAGGAGGTTTCAAATGAAAATGACAGAAAAACCAGTGATGGTGAACAAGTAACTACATCAAACAAAAAACTCCATAGCTCATGCGAGAACTAGAAACCTGTGTTCTTGGGGTTGCTGAAGGGTCTCTTCCTCAAGTCATGGTCCTAGAGGGAGGAGGTGAGGTCGCGACACCTACATACAACCTTGTGGTGATCTTTACCTCCTAGCTAACCTGTGAATTGAAATAAGGCACAAATGGAAGTAAACTAAAGCACAACTAATCTACTCTACCCTACTGTAAGTGGAATGTAGCTACTTAAGCAAATGAACAAAAAACTAGGAAGCTACTTAAGAAAATGAATATAACCAGAAATCTATGCTATACTACTGTAATGAAAATGCAGCTACTTAAGAAAATGAACAATGAAAACCATGAATCTATGCTAGCATACATGTAGAGTAAAGAGGAGTTTTGGTTGCTCGGGTTGGGCCTTACCCAAGAGCTTCATCCCTCTGAGTTAACTCAGTGTTGGCTCAAAATAGAACTCATCTTTATTATAAAAACCATGGATTACATAAAAAATTGCCACAAGTCTTGTAGCATTGAAATAAAGCAGAGTTTTACAATGCGAATTTGAATCCTACTGAGTTCCTAAGCCTCTCTACTTATACATTTGAAGTGTCCAATGAATTCCTTCAAACTCGAGAGGCTTGGCTCCCCACTCAAGATAAACTTGTTTATGTCCCTTTCACTTGCTTGGTTGTCTTCTAGTCTTTAAGGTGATGGTTGTTTGCACTCTGAGATGACGGAGGAATATTCAAATGGAGAGGTAGTAAATGAGGAGGATTTACCTCTTATAATTACTCTCCCTTGTCCCATTCAAGTTCTTACCAAGGTCTTTGCCACAGTTCCTTGCTTTTACCTTTTATTCCTGCATTTTTCCTTGCTTTCATTGTTTATTCCTACATTACATACACATTAGACCACAAAGAAAAATATCCAACTCTAACTCATCTCATAAGCAAGATAGAATCAAAAGTGAAATAAGTTGTGAGAATAGTTGGTTTGACTAAGCTAGGAGGTGAATTAAGGCCAATTAAGGCCCATATAATTACCCAATGATGAGGCTCATCATCACCCCTACTAAAAGTGTTGCTCATCCTCTAAGCAACTTAGTCAATTTCGATGTCCTTCATGGCTCTGGTAGCCTCTCTGACATCCCATGATTTTTTTTTGGTCTCTTATTCTTGTTTATAGAAACCTGCTTTCCTTTCTACTTCTTCTCACTGCCTCTTTTCCTCTTCTTCTTTTCTCCCTTCTAGCATCCCTAGGAGTAGTGGTGGACTGAGTTTTAGGACTATCCAAATGACCTTCAACCTTTTCATTGATTTCTTATACATAGGTTTCTTGTTGAGTGCCTGTCTCAACCTTTAAGGGGAGTGATATTCTTCGTCTCAAGCTATGTGGCAGTGTTCCATCTCCTTTAGTAGGAATGTATATTATCATCTCTTAGCAACCTAAACATATCCTCAAAATGTGAAATTGCTTGCTCTTGGGTAGCAAGATATCTAGGTGCCAGTTGAGGATCATTTGAAATTAGATTATCGGTGCTGATTAGGGCTAGGGGATTTGATTATTCAACTCTGATGAAAAGAGGTTCATTTTTCTCTCTGGCCAATATTATTTTCATCTCCGCAACCCTTGACTTCTCATGGTTCATCGATGATGCAAAAGAAATTAATTGTAGATCTCCCAGCTCTGCATTATGATCCCAAATATTCATGTATGTGAGGGCCATGTCATGCACGTAAAACTCAACCATTTTGGCCTTATCCTCTAGTGCACTTTGATCATAAAGATCAATAAACTTCCTGCAGTCCTAAAATCGCATGGTGCCCCTTTGTGCTAGTGTTTTAGTATGGTATTGTAGCCATTATTCTCTAGGGTAAAGAGCATAGGATTTAGTTGGCATCCTACACTAGATGGCCTCCAAGGAGAGGTTGGCCATACATGCTAGTTGGTTTTCCTTTTCCTGCAATTGTCCTCTCAAGGGCCTCTGGAGACACCCTAGGTGACTCCTCCTTGTGTTCTTCCCCTTCCATTTCAATGCCTTCTTACTCTCTGACAGAAGGAATAACATCATAGATGAGGGTTTTGATGACAACCTCTGCTGGTAAGTCTCTGAAGACTGACCATTTTATAGGGATCCTGAGGTTTTGGAGGGCATCCTTAATGAGGATTCTGATCAAACCATGGTGAGCCAACTGTTGGGAATTCCCTTCCTTTACTTTTTTGCTGGAATCTATGAGTGATTGCATCAAGAAATAGGGTATGCTGAGTCTTTGGTGAACAGGTGTTTCTACCCCAAATATTAGTTCTTCAAGCATCCTAAAATGGTAGCCATAAACAACACTATATATACCCTCATATGAGATATATTTGATGAGTTGGTAGCCTACCTCACTCCATGTTTATGGTAGACTGTCCCTCCTTACTCCATTTTTATCCTCTGTGGGTTCTTCACCTTCTAAAAATAATTTCCTTTTTGCCACCTGACTCTCTACTTTGTCTTCTTTTATCCATGCAATTCCTAGGGGAATTGTGGTGACCCTTCTGATGAGCTATGGGGTGATATCTATAGTGAGCCCTCTAACTATAAAAATGGCATGGATTATACTATGTGGAGTGAGGGAATGAGCAAATTCTTGAGAAAACAGAGTTTCCAGTGTATGTAATCCACTATCTTTTTAGAGGACTTCTAGTTCATTTGCTTGTAAATGGGGATGGATTTTTACATGCTACCTCTTTAGAATGGTGGCAATGGAAAATTATCTTAATATTCCCTCTTGAACCCCTCTTTTCCTATCATGTAGACTACCTCTGTGTATCTTGTAGACTACTCCTATAGATTGTTCTTATAGGAATTCTCTTGCAAAATGATGCATCCTTGCTTCCAGTGGGTGGCCAGAGTTATGAGAGCTAATTGAGTGATGGAGTTTCAAGGAGGTGGAATGTATGAATTCATGCAAATGATGTTTTGTTGCTATTTATACCAACTCATCATTCCCACTCCTTGTAATCAGCTCCCATAGTTGTTAAATCCATATTTAACCACTTCTTATTCTACTCCTCCTTTGTTGTTTGAGTTGACTTCAGCCATGTGTGAGAGGACACCCTGCTTTGTATGTGATGACCGAAAGAAGGTGGCTAAGTTAATTGACCACCTTTTCACTTACAAACCAACTACCTCGTAACCTTTACAACTTTTGATCAAATGATGCATATGAGTGAGAGAGTGGGATACTTACCTGGGGTCTTGATGCCATGTTGCATTTTGTTGAGGATCAGAGGTGTTGCGTTGTTCATTTGCTGCATGGTCATTCTTCTTCTTCCTCTGCTGATTGTTGATGATTTATTGGTTTTTGCAGGTGTCTGTGATTGAAGATCTAATGTTGCTGCTACTATGGAGCTCCTAGATCATCCTAGTGAAGACTTTGTAGCTGATGATTGATATTTTGTGGGATAGGGTGATGGTAATGGTGGGGACCTAACCAATCTACCATTGAGGGGATCCTATAGAAAACACAATATTTACCTAAATTGAAGCAATGAAGTGAAACACAACGGAATTGATGGAGGGATGCATGGTAAGGAATGGAGGAGATGAATATATGTGAGGCAGGCTTCCCTTTGGATCTTCTCTTTGCTCCCTGATTGTCTTTCTCACCCACCTACAAATAAAAATTATGTCTTTTTTATTTTTGTCTTTTATTATTATATATTATTTTTTGTAAAACACCTAGGCTACCTCAGAGAGGTTTTCACCCTAGATATCTGCCCTGGGCTCCTCAAGGAAGGTTTTCACCCAGGGATCTTCTTACTATTTTTCATTTTTTCTCATCCTTGGGCTGCCTCACGAGGTTTTCAACCCAAATATGGGACTCAGGTGCCTCATGGAGGTTTTCACCTAAATTGTTATTCTTTTTTTCTCTTTTTCAGTGCCCTAATGAGGGAGGAGCTGGAACTTGCTCCACCATCATCACTGTCTTATTGATATTGTCAATGAACTCTTGTTTTGATAAAGGCCTCTTGTACATTTTCAATCGGTGTCCATTAACAAGCAATGGAATGTTTTCTTCATCTATAGTTCTGATTTGCACTGAACCACTATCATGGCATCATTCCACCACATAAGGTTCGAGCCATCTTGTCCTTATCTTGCCCTTGAAGTCTTTATACCTAGAATCACATAACAATGCCTAGTCTCCCTCTTGAAATTGCTTCTCCTTAATATGTTTGTCATGCCAGATCTTCCTCTAAAGCTAAACTATCTCTGTATGTAGGAGGGCCTACATTATGAATTCATCCAAGCCATCAAATGAAACAATATTTCTTTCTGCGCATGACTGAGATCCAAATCTAGTTGGGCTACCATTCTCAATGTGTTATATTCAAACTCAATGGACAACAAAGCCTTTTTCCCATAGACCAGCTCATAGGGTGTAAATTCAGTGGTGGTCTTCCATGTTGTATTATAGGTCTGGGTGGCCTCAACTAGTCTCTCTACCCAATCCTTCCTACTGCTACTCACTACCTTGGTTAAGATGTTCTCCAGTGCCCTGTTGGTCACCTCCACTTGCCCATTAGCTTGTGGATGATAAGGAGTGGAGGTCCCATGCTTGATTTTGTGATGGTTGAACAATTATTCAATCATGTTGGAGGTAAAATGGCTTCCTTGGTCTATGACAAGCTCTCTAGGGTACCCAAATTTGTAGAATATATTCTCCCTTAGGAACTCAGCCACCTTCTCTTCTATTGCTTCCTTAATCACCTTGGTTTTAGTCCACTTAGTCAAATAATCAGTGCATACAATAATGTACTACTTTTGCTCTGAATGAGGGTTGATAGGCCCATTGAAGTCCATGCCCCACTTGTCAAATGGCTCAGAAGTTACTTGAGGTTGTAGGGGCGTTTCATCTCTTGGAGTAAGCTTTCCCATCCTTTGGCATGAATCACACTGACTAATGTACTTTTTCACATCCTGATGAAGAGTAGGCAAATAATAGCCTGCTTTTAACACTTTGAATGTTGTCCTCTTTGGTGCAAAGTGACCTCCACAAGGCCCATCATGACAGGTCAGAAGGATGTCAAAAACTTCCTCTTCCCTTACACACCTTCTAAAGGTTTGATCTGGGCCATGTTTGAACAGATTTTCCTGACTATCTTACCCTTTTATTTAGAGGGAAAGTTTGGTGGGAGCTGTGATGATACCAAATAGTTTACTATAGAAGCCAACCATGGGGAGAGAACTAAAATAGCAAACAAATGCTCATCTGGTAACTGGTCATCCAACATTCCTTCTTCACTTGCAAGTAGATTCATCCTAGATAGAAAGTCTATGACAACATTTTCCTTACTAGGCTTATCAACAATAGTTAGATCAAAATGTTGTAATAAAAGCAACCATCTTATAATTCTAGCATTCACATCTTGTTTCTTCATTAAATATTTGATTGCATCATGATCAATATGCACAAATGTTTGATAAACTGTAATGTAATGCCTAAATTTGTTTAATGAATGCACAATACCAGGAGTTCCTTTTCAGTGACGATATAATTTAGCTCAGCCTTTGATAGGTTCTTACTGGTAAAATAGATGGCATAGGGCAATTTATCCTCTTCCTAACCTAAGGCTGCACCTATAGCTTTGTGTGAGGCATCAATGTGAATATGAAAAGGGAGGGGCTAGTTTGGGCCTCAAAGAATTGGTGCAGTGGTTAACTTAGCCTTTAGAATTTCTAAGCCCTCTTGACAACTCTTTGACCATATAAACTTAGAATCTTTGGCCAAAAACCCAAACAAAGGAGAGGCCAACTTGCTGAAGTCCTTTATGAACCTTTGGTAGTATCCAGCTAGCCCTAAGAAACTCCTAAAATCTCTCTGCTTTTGTGGAGGTGGGACCCTTTGGATGATTGCTATTTTGTTTGGGTCCACCTGCAGTCCCTATTGAGATATTGAATGACCTACCACGGTCCCTTAAATAATTAAGAATTCACATTTTTCTGGACATAGAGACAGGATCATTTCAATGCATTTATGTAATACGTTGCCTAGGTTAGTCAGGGCTTCTTGAAAATCATAGCCATAAGGTGTAAAGTCATCCATATAGATTTCCACTGCATCATGTACTAATTTAGCAAAAATACTTAAGACTTCTCTCTGGAAGGTGGCAGGAGCATTGCATAAGCCAAAAGGAAGGATCCTGTAGGAAAAGGTTCCCCAAGGATAGGTGAATGTGGTCTTATCTTGGTCTTCTAGGAATATATGGATTTGGTTGTACCCACTGAATCCATCTAGGAATGAAAAAAACTTCTTCCATGCTAAGCCATCTAGCACTTGGTCAATGAAGGCTAGGGGAAAATGATCCTTCTTTGTGGCTTTGTTCAACTCCCTATAATCGACACAAATCCTCCACTTACCATTTTTTTTGGGGACTAACACTAAACGAGAGACCCACTCAGTGTCTGAGATAGGGTAAATGAATCCTGCATCTAGCTGTTTTTGTAGCTCTTCTTTGAATATTTCTTTAAGCGCTGGATTCAACCTCCTTTGTGGTTTCTTGACTGGCTTGCAACCTTCTTTGATGTACATGTGGTGAGTACACACTGAGGAGTGTACACGCTTCATTTCATTATAACTCCAAGAAAAGGCTTCTAGGTTTTCTCTCAACATGTTGCATAGCTTTTCCTCTTCTAAAGCAGAAAGATATGGATTAATTTTCAAAGTTTTCTCTGGGCCAAATTCTATGGTTTTGACACAAAGTGGGTTGGAATTGGCCAAGCATAAGTCAATTGGATGATTTTTCTCGGTTTCCCTTACTTCTTCTTCTAATGGTAGTGAACTAGGAGTTGGACTTTGGAGCAAGTGTTCAATTAAGTCATCCTCATCTTGTTTTCCTTATCCTATGGTTGCTTCCAAAGCATCAAGTTGGGTAGAAAAAACCTCATCTTCTTCCTCCTCCTCCAACCATAAATATAAATCATGCTCTGGGGTAGGTTGAGCAGGAGGGTATAGGACTAACTGTTTGGACATATGCCCATTCTTGATGGTCATATTCCTAGCTCTGCAGCTAAAGTAAGCATCAGTTGTGGCCAACCATGGCCTCCCAAGGATGAGAGGGTAACCGGTAAGCTTAGCCTTAGGCTAGAGAACTAGGAAATCTGTAGGGTATTGTGAGGAATCAATGGAGACCATCACATCCTCCACAATTCCCTCAAGGGTGACTATGGAACAGTCTACAAGTTGCAGAACTCTTGTGGTCTTCCTCAACAACCCTTGGAGGTTGAGCTTGAACATGGTGTCCTTGGTCGTCACATTAATGGTAGCCCCAAGATCAATCATAGTGTTTGGGACAATGGTGCCATTGATGTGTACATATACTTTAGGGCTTCCACAGTCTAAATATTTTGGACATATTACCTGCCCCAACATTAAGTCAGACAACTTCCCAATGAGATTAATGGTAGGAGCATCCCTTTTTCTTCTTCCTGGATGCTTGAAGCACTTCTCCTTAATCAACTTATTGTAAATAGGAACATCTTTGATTGCTTGGAGAAGGGGAATCTTTACACATAGGTTTTTCAATTCTCCCAGAAGTTCAGTTTCTTCTAGGGTAGGCTAGAGTGGCTTATTCATACAATATTCCTTGACATCCCTCAATGGGGAGTATCTAGCCTTTATATAGGCCTCATACATACAATACCATGGGTCATTACCATGGTTCCCTCAATACCATCTATCTAATACCATGGGCCCATTACATTATTACTAACTACTTGTGGTCCCTTACATGATACGGGTTAACCACCTTATTTATACTATGGACCATCCCATTATTACATTATTCCCTTGGGTACCTCCCTTTGTACCCCATATTATCCCCCCTAGGTATCCTACATTCCACCCCCCTTAACAAGTTTCGTCCCCGAAACATGGGAAGAACACAAATAATAAGATCTAAATATAGAAATGCTTCTCTTTATTGATCAAACCCTTAAGGTAGGGCAACACCATACATTCACTCCTTAAGGAAGGAGAACACTCCACAAGCCATATGCCTGTTCATACAATATTCCTTGACATCCCTCAATGGGGAGTCTCTAGCCTCTATATAGGCCTCATACATAGAATACCATGGGTCATTACCATGGTTCCCTCAATACTATTTATCTAATACCATGGGCCCATTACATTATTACTAGCTACTTGTGGTCCCTTACATGATACGGGTTAACCACCTTATTTATTACTATGGCCCATCCCATTATAACATTATTCCCTTGGGTACCTCCCTTTGTACCCCATATTATTTCCCCTAGGTATACTACATTCCACCCCCCTTAACATGTTTCATCCCCAAAACATGGGAAGAACACAAATAATAAGATCTACTCAAAAGAGTACTCCACTGGTACCATGCACGTGCATCTAGCCATCCAAGAGAAAGGTGAACCCTCGATCTCACTGGTGCCTCACTCGCTTGAGATGGAATTTGACCTTGGTGGCTCTTTTGTGTTGATGTGTAATAGGTGGATCTTCGCTCCTCTCTATCTGTCATGCGGGGGTTGTTGTCCTTGTGGCTAATTTTTTGCCATCTTGTTGGCTGTTTTTTTGTGGGGTGATGTGGGTGGTGATATGCTTAAGTGTTAACCAACGATGCATATTTTTTTAATTCACCACCTAATGGAGCATGATTGGTATCTGGTACATGTTGTGGTGCCTGTTGTTGTTTCTTATCTTCCAATATTACTTCAACCACTGAGTCCTCCTCTAATGTATCAGTACTTGTAACCTTTTCTGCTTCAACCTCCATTTGTGTTTGATTATCAACCATCAAAGGCTCATCATCTGATGTGTAAGTGTCATTAGAGCTTTGTGCTTTTGCCTCCATAGTCTGTACTTGTGTCCTAATGGAAATATCCTGCAATCTAATTTTCTTCTTTTTATACCAAAGCTTCAGGAATTTCTTCTACACATTAATATTGACAGTACCCACAGATTCCATCCAAGGATATCCCAAAACAACATCCATGTTATCTATATCTGAAGTATAAAAGTCACAATGCAACACATACTTATCCATAGAAGGCTTCGAAGCTTTATAAACTTGAACATCCTCATTATCAGCCTATATGTTTTCAATGTATTTTGCTGGAACTTGCATTTTTTTTGCCAAATTAACATTGATAAAATTATGCTTGCAACTAGGATTTATAGACACAATGATCTTCTTCGTCTGAATCAATCCATGAACCTGCAATAAGGAGATACTAGCAGAAAATGACCCTTTAGGTTTCTTGGTTTCCTTCTTTCCTGTACCAATAAAATCTTTGCTAGGTTGTGTGCCTATCCATCTGAGCTTAGTTAGAGGTCCCAAAAAATTAGATTTAGGGTTAAAGCAGTCACAAATGGATTTTGCGAATATTTGCCAAGTAATTGTCCTTGGATAGCATTTAGAATTCCCCTGCCACCATTGCCATGTTTCTTGGTTCAACTAAAGGTTTCCCAAACTTAGTTTAGTTACATCATCTACGATACATTCTAGAGAGAAATATTCTTCCATTAGTGCTACCCATATTTCTGGATTAGAGCCATCAAATTTGTATATCTTCTTCAAATTCTGATCGAGACCCACCATCACAAAAAATTTTGGTGAAAATCTGAAATTGTCACAATTTAGTCAATATTGCTCAGAATCCCTATTATGACTAGTTTTTGGAAATGGAACAACCATTCTACATCTTCCCATGTGATAGAAATCCCAATCTAGCTACTGGAATTTCAAATCCGTGTTTCAACTATCCCGCTGTCACAAAAAATTTCTGAAAAAAGAGTTGATTTTAAATCAACTATATCTCCCTCATCCGGACTCCGATTCGGCCGATTGGGTATTTTTTCACAAACAATTCAGATCTACAATTAGATTCTGTAGATTTTTCACCAAAACATACAGATTTGCGCCACAAACTCACTGCCCCAAAAAAATGTCTGCAACAACACTGATTTTTAAATCAGCGAGATCTCCTTCATTCAGACTTTGATTCAACTGAGTTTTTTTTTTAAATGGAGTATTTTTTCATCAACAACCTAGATCTACAATTATATTTTACAGATTTTTCCCCAAATCATACAGATCTGATCTGCAAATTCGCCACCCCGAAAAATGTATGCAACACCACTGATTTTTAGATCAGTGATATCTCCTTCATTTGGACTCCGATTTGGCCGATTTATTTTTGAACTTGGGTATTTTTTCACAAAGAATCCATATCTACAATTATATTTTGCATATTTTTCCCCAAAACATACGGATTTGATTTTCAAACTCGCCGCCCCAGAAATTTCATGCAAAAAATTAAAAAAAAATCTCCACTTTTGCCCAAGAAAGTACTCTGATACCACTTATTATAGCTCTAATACCACTTGTTATAGATCTGATATGAAAATATAAGATTATAGAAATAACCTAAGAATAATAAGATCTAAATATAGAAATGCTTCTCGTTATTGATCAAACCCTTAAGGTAGGGCAACACCATACATTCACTCCTTAAGGAAGGAGAACACTCCACAAGTCATATGCCTGTTCATACAATATTCCTTGACATCCCTCAATGGGGAGTCTCTAGCCTCTATATAGGCCTCATACATACAATACCATGGGTCATTATCATGGTTCCCTCAATACCATCTATCTAATACCATGGGCCCATTACATTATTACTAACTACTTGTGGTCCCTTACATGATACAGGTTAACCACCTTATTTATTACTATGGCCCATCCTATTATTACATTATTCCCTTGGGTACCTCCCTTTGTACCCCATATTACCCCCCCTAGGTATACTATAGTGGTTGGGTTAATATCTCAGGAAAGGGTGGATTTACTTTAAGGTTACTTTCCTCTCTTTCTTCCTCAACCTCCCTATGTGGAGAGGGAGGTTGGTTATCTAGGAGAATTCTCTCATATCTTAGGTTTCTCTCCTAGATATCTACTGCATAAGTTGGGTATGATGTTTCTCCACTTTATACTTGTTGAGCCTACCTATTGTTTGGGTTCGGATTTGGCTAGGTAGGCATTTGGGATTGCTTGGGTGGAGAAGAGTGCAGGAGTTGTGGTTAGGTAGGTGGTGGGGGCAATAGGGCTAGAACATTGTTGAATTAGGGCCTCCACCCCTAGAGTGGAGCATTCCAGTGATGTTGTGGTGTAACATAAGGTTGAAATGACTGGTCGGCTGGCTATAAATGATACTGAGATGCATAGGACAAAGGAGATGGTGTAGACCAAGAAGGATGAGTAGGGGTCCCCAAGAAGGTAGAGTTGTGGTTTGTTTTGGATTGTAATATGCATGGAATGAGCCTTGCATACCCTACTGGTATGGTCTAGGACCAGGAGGTCTCCTTTGGTTGATGTAGCAAAGCTACTCAGTGACCTTTTCATCTCCCTGATATACAACTTTGAGTCCAGGTAAAGAAGGGCACTTGTCTGTGGAGTGGTTTTCTTCACAGACTGAGAAAATCTTAATATAGTTCAATGGAAATTCGTTCCTAGGATGCCTCCTGGTGCATCTAGGACAAAAGATGGCTAAGGATCTCTTTGCTTCCTCTTTCTTCCTTTTGATGTTCATGGTGTCCAACTGAAGGGAAAGCATTTGCAACATATCACTTTTGAAATCTTCTAGAGTATTTCCAATTTCACCCTTGATGGATAAGTTGGAGGATGATGTATTGGCCATAGGTTGACTACCCCTACACTTTTTCCTGGAAACCCTAGAATGGTTTCTAAAGAAAATCTTGATATACTCATAGGGTAATTGGTAGACATCTCCTCTTGCTAACATTTGTAAGGTATCCATAAGATATTCCCTTACTCCTCTAAGTAAGACTAAGTTTAGTGACTCAGGGTCAAGTGTGGACTTAGCCCTTTTGTAACTGAGCTGGAATATTTCTTCATAATCTTCTAGGGATTCATCCTATCCTATGGTCATCCGAAAAATCTCTTCTTTAGTATCCTTTGACCTACATTAGTCCCTATATTTGTTGTTAAGAACTTGTTGCAGCTGAGCCCAAGTTTTGATGCTATCTCTAGGTAAACCCATGAACCAGCACAATGTTGCATCCTTGAGGGTAGATGGAAATAGTTTTAAATTTTCCTCATCATCTGTATAGTAATAGGTTCAACATATAATAGAAAACTCAAATAGGAAAGTGTTAGGGTCCTCTATGGTTACGCCATGGAAATGAGTTAGAGTAGAGGGGCTTATATTGTTCATCTTAGTGTCCCCATTGGTTTCCCTGATGGGAAAGGAACCCTAAATTCTCTCTCTATTCTATGTGTCATTTGAGTTTTCAACCATTGTTTTAGTAGGGATGGGTTCTTCCTATTCTTCTTCCCTTGTAGGTTCTTCAAATATGTAAGGTTTCTCACCTAAAGTTTCTTCCAAATCACAGTCACCAAAGAAGAGAGAAGGTTCACTGTTGGATACAGTGGGGGTATTTGGCAAGAATTTTCCCTAATTGTCCCTATTCTTATGAGGCATGAAAGGAAATGTTTTGGGTTTATTTTTGGAATATCTTTTTTAGTAGGAAAGTACTTTGCAGAATTGAAATTACTGATTGAATGAAAACAACTAACAAAGAAACTACTCGCTGAATTGAAAGGAAAGCAGATAATGACAGATGAAAGAAAGGAAGCTACTAGATTAATTTTGCAGAAATAAACTAATGGAAGAAAATTGAGGATAAGAATTAGAAGAAAAGAAAGTTGGAGACTAGAAATAGAAGAAAGCAGTAATCACATTTTAATTAGGCACCTCCTTAACAACGACGTGTAAAAGTGTTGAGCCTAGGTATTGCAACAAGAATGCTGCAACTCCCAAGGCTACCAGCTTTACTTATCAACCCGGGGTTTGTACAAACTTGGAGGTGACAGTGCTATATGCACAAGTAAAAGTGAAGGTCAAGCCTGTTGTCACTACTCATCTGGTAAATTACCCCAGGGGTTCCAAGCCAAACTTCTATAGGGTTAGAAGAAGCTTAATTCTTTGATGGAAGAAGAGAAAATATATTATAAGAGAGAGATACTCTACTACAGTAATGAAGAAAACAACATGTAATGCTAACTCGCACCATAACCTAATTAACCAATTAAACAACTATGTTAAGAAGAATTGCTAAATCTGATATGAAAATGAGATCTTAAACAATTATTAAGGTATTACAGACTCATGTGCATGGATATGCCTATGTTACTTTATGCAATGGATCGATAATATTGCGAAATACATAGACAATGTAGTAAAAGATAATAATAGACAAACACATATAAACACAACAAGTTCAATAAGGATTTCACCCAATACTCCTGGACTACATCTCCTGGTCCAGCCTTTAACGGTGACCTCTCTATTATGTCTTCAAAATAGAGTTTTACAAAAGTATGAGCTCAACTTGAGTCTCAACACACAACATATACAACAACAAGAGTTTTTCTTAAATCTCTCAAGCCTCTTTGAGTACACAGACTCTCTCTATCACTCTCTATCTCTGCCTTTGCTCTGTCTCAGCACCGCCTTCCTCTTTCTTCTTTTTTCTATGGCTTTAAAGCCAATCGGTGCTGCCTGTTCATTTCCTCTTCTCGGCTTTCTATCTCTCGGCCTGTGTCTACTCAAATCCCTCTTCTAGCATTAAATAATAATTGCATGATGCCTTTAGGGGAGGTGGGGACTTAATCTGAAAAGGATGAGGGCATCGGGCCTTTGAAATCCTTGAAACAACCATTCTTTGTTTACACAGAGAAATGTGTTCAAACATAGGAAAAACCACCAAAACACTATTCATCCAGAATTCAAATATTCATAAATGCACCCTATTCTCCCATCGGGTCTGCCTATAAGTTGCTATCACATGTCATAATGCCCTTCCCTGTGGCTTCCCTTTGTAGTTTGAAAATACATTAAAACACTAAAAATCATGTAAAACTGGCTTTGGGCGGATTTGAAATATTATATATTTTCATTCCCGAATCCTTTTGGGTCCTCTTTTCATCGCATCGATGTGTCCCTTTGTATTTCGTTTAATAAATGAAATGCGCAAAAATACATTAAAAATTCCATTTGTCAGATCTCAAATCTTCTGAAATAGCGTTTGTATTTCCATCAGGTCATGCTATCGCATCGCACATATATATATATGTATATGCCTACTCCTCTATGTAGCTCTGATTGCAATATCGTGATGTGATTGATCGCACTCGCATATCGCAATAACCTTGGGTCGTTGTAAGCACTCCTTCGTGTTTGTCGACTATGATTCAACGATGCAACATGGATTGTCGATCTACGCACTTGATCGACGGTCCTCGTTGACTCCGTTGATCGCCATCGCAAGTTCCATATGGTCTCTGCCAATAACCTTTGATAGCCTTTGTTGATTGCAATTTACCGATTGAATCTGGGCCATTGATCAGCCAAATCCGACGGCTCCTATGCATCACTCCTTTAATTTCTGATAAGCCCGTTTTCATTGTTTTCTTGTGTTTTTCACCTCCCGATAGTGTTTTCTGATGTTTCTAAGGGTTCTTCCCATGCGATTGTTTTGATCTTTTGAATTATTTTTAAAGACTTAGAGCATATTTAGATGCATTTTGCATCACACCTTCCCACGTAAAAAGGCTTTTGGACCACTCAAAGTTGGTTTTTAAGCATCAACCAAATGAGGATACAACTTCCTCACTTGCCCAATCTCTATCCATTTTGTGATGCTTGGTTTTGAACCTTTGAGTCCATTTCTAAGGTACTCAACATCCCCTTTGCACGTAGTTATCACCTTCCTATCCAGAACTGTATCTTCCTGCAGCTTATTAAGATATTCAGGCAATAGATCATCAATAGAAGGCAATTGACTTTGCTCTTCAGGATCTTCAATTAATGAAAGTTCAAACAGTCTTAAATGTTCTGCATTTACCACTGAATAGATATGCATGTAAGCTAGAAAATCAAGGCGGAAAGCGTTCTCACCAATTTTCTCAAGTATCTTGAAAGGCCTATACCTTATTGGATTTAGATTTTTTCCTTCTATCTTTGTTGATATACAACCAAACTTGATCGCCAACTTGGAAGCTATGCTTCATCCGATGCTTATCATGCCTTGCCTTGTACTTGTCTTGGCTCTTTTCCAGCTATTCCTGCACTGCCTGGTGAATTTCTTGGATCTGTTCAATGAACCTGGTTTCTTTGTCCACATCACTGTGTCCATCAACTGCTATGTCTTTTTTAAAAACAAAATTCAAAGGAGACCTTGGTATAAAACCAAAACAAGTCTCAAAAGGAGATCTCTATGTAGAAGAATGTGTATCACGATTGTAAGCATGTTGCACATAAAATAAATGCTCATCCAAAAGCTTGGGATGCTTGCTATAATAACCCCTGAGCAACTGGATCATTGTCATATTGACCACCTCCGTTTGGCCATTTGTTTGTGGATGAAAGGTTGTGCTCTTCTTTAGTCTGGTGTCCATCAATTCCCACAGACTTGACCAAAACTTCCCAACAAATCGAGAGTCTCGATCAGATACTATGGAAGTGGGTAACCCAAAATGCACCTAGACATGCTAAAAGAAAAACTTCGCTGTTTGTTCAACTGTAATTTGCTTGTTACAAGGTATTAAAATACACATTTTGGTGAACCTGTCCACAATAAAATATAAATATTCATGACCTTTTCTAGATTTTGGCAATCCCCCAACCAAGTCCATGGAAACACTTTCCCAAGGACGGGAAGGAACTGGAAGTGGAGTGCACAAGCCTATTTTTCTATTGCTAGGCTTGCTTTTAGCACACATGGTACACCCTTTAATATATCTAGAAATTGTTTCATGCATTTTTGGCCAATAGCAGAATCTTTGCAGTTGTGCAACTATTTTATTTACACCAAAATGAAATGATATCAGAGAAGTATGTGCTTCCTAGATTATGTTAACTCTTTCAGTTTGTGGAATGCATATCTTTCCCAAATGATACAAGAGTTGGTCCTTAACATAATAATCCAATTCTTCTACTTTTTTTCCATGACATAAAGTTGCATATATATCTTTAAAATCTATATCTTGAGCATACTGTTTAATGTAGCTTTCATGCATTATTGTGTTATGCTCAAGTAGAGTAGATGCATTTATGATCGGTCTAGACAACATATCTACAACTTTATTGTGTATGACCTTCTTATATCTGATGACTAGATGAACTGTTGTAGGAAACCCATCGACCTATAGTGTCT
This sequence comes from Pinus taeda, assembly GCA_000404065.3. NCBI lineage: Eukaryota > Viridiplantae > Streptophyta > Pinopsida > Pinales > Pinaceae > Pinus > Pinus taeda. The sequence continues at coordinate 33,220 of APFE031686601.1, forward strand.
TGATTGTTGCAATTTAGTTTGTGAATGCAAATACTGAAGTGGCTGAAGATCAATATGGATGATTGTTTCTTTGCCCATTAAGTAATGTTTCCACCTTTCTACACTTTGGACCAATGCATACAACTCTTTATCATATGTGGGATAATTAACTACTGCATAATTAAATGTCCCAGAATGGTAGCATATGGGTTTACCATGTTGAATCAACACTACTCCCATCGCATAGTCACTGGCATCTGTTTCAATCTCAAATGGTCTTTGAAGATCTGGCAATGCTAGTAATTGTGCTATGCTATTGTTTTCTTTCAAGGTGTCGAAGGCTTTTTGTTGTTTGCCTCCCCACTGAAACACCTTGCTCAATCTTGTCAAAGCATGTAAGGGAGCTGCAATTAAGGAAAAGCTAGCAATAAAATTTCTCCAATATTGTGCTGCTCCTAGGAAGTTTCTAACTTTTGTAGTAGATTTGGGTTTAGGCCAATTTACAATGACTTCAACCTTAAAGGGATCTATCTTCAATTCACCACCCCCTACAACATGACCCAAATAATCTAAAGATGTTTTGCCAAATTCACATTTTGATAACTTAACATAGAGATTCTTTTTTTTCAAAACATCTAGAGTCTGCTTTACATGCTTCAAATGTTCTTCCCATGTATTACTGAAAACAAGAATGTAATCTAAATATACAATTACAAAATAATCAATAAAAGTTCGGATTACATCATTAATAACTCTCGTGAAAGTGGCAGGAGCATTAGTTAAGCCAAAAGGCATAACTAGCCATTCATACAACCCTTGCTTTGTTTTGAAAGCAGTCTTCCATGCATCTTTCTCTACTACTCTGACTTGATGGTAACCACTGCGCAAGTCCAACTTAGAAAAGTAAACAACTTCTTTCAGCTGATCCAATAGATCATCAATGCAAAGAAGGGGATAATGATTCTTGATTGTTATTTTATTCAGTGCTTTGTAATAAATGCACATCCGCCACGAACCATCTTTCTTTCTCACCATCACGATTGGAGATCTGCATGGTGATGTGCTTGGTCTTATGAACCCTTTCTCGAGTAGCTCCTGTACCTGCTTCTTGATCTCTACATTCTCTAAAGTAGATAACCCATACATTCCGATGTTAGGCAATGGAGCATCTTGCTGCAAATGAATATCATGTACAATTTCCCTTTTGAGTGGCAGACCTTTAGGTTCTTGAAATAGGATATCATATTCTAAAACAACGTTTTCTAAATCAGCTTTTTGTTTAGCATCACAGCCTTAAAATACATTGGTTTTATCAGGTTTATTTTCCTTTACAACCATTAGTAAAAATTTCCTGCATGAATTTACAATTCTTTTCATCTTCCCTAAGTTTATGAGAGTATAATTATTCTTGAGTTTATGATCTCTTACAATATATTCTATTCCATATTTAATGAGTTGATACTTATTTTTAGCTCTATAGAAAATGGATTTTCTGTCATACAAGTAAGGACTTCCTAAAACAATACCACATATATCCAAGGGAATTACATCTAACTCAACTTCATCCACAAATCTGACCCAATAGCAAACCTAAGTTTACATTGTCTAGTCACTTGTAGCTTTGCTTTAACACATACCCAACCTAATGGATATGGCTTCTTGTGAGGTGTGGTTAGTAATCCCAGCTTCTTTACAATTGCTTCAAAAATTAAGTTTACTTATGAGCCATTATCAAATAAAGTATCAATCGTTTGATGCTTGGAAATAACTCTAATATGAAAAAGCTCATGCCTTTTCCTCTCATTTTCTTCATTATCAATAGTTTGTGCAAAATTACTAGTAGATGCTTTAGAATTTTTACCTTTTATACCTATAGATGTGATTGTTGTTTCATCGCCTGAGTCTGACCCCAAATATTTATGTATAGCAGCAACAATATTCTTCTATTTTCCATCGAAATTCTTGGGTTTCAACTCTGGATGAAAATACCAACAATGTTCATCATCATGTCCATCCTTCTTGCAGTGAGTCCATGAAGGTTTGGCTTTCTGTACAGCATTTGCCTTCCTCTCTTTCCGTTTTTACTTCCTCTTTTCCTTGTTCTTGCTTGCAGTGGATTTTGATGATCCCCCAATCTCTGGGTTCACATTCTCGCCTCTAGCCTCTAGATGTGTAGCCTAAACAGATACCTCATCTATGCTAGTAGGGTTAAACATGAGAATGGTGTGCCTCAAATAACTATGCAGACCACCTATATACTTCAGCAAAGTTTCAGGCGAGTCTACAAAAATGCCTAGAATTAAAGCTCTTTTTCTAAATTCCTGGGTATAGCTTTGTACAAATTTCCCCTTTAATTGGCAAAGAGTTTGCCAACTCATCATAGCTTGCTACATATAAGCTAGTGGATAGAATTGTTTTTTAATGGAAAAAACAAATTCACTCCAGGTATAAATAATTTTACCATGCTTCTTCAAATCAGCTTGTGTCCTGCCTTTCCACCATACTAAGGTAGTTCCTCCAAGGCGTAGGTTGGCCAGCTGAATTTTACTCCTATCTGAATCAATGTTTTGCACCCAACAATACACATCAATCTGTCTAATCCAATTATCTAGCTTTTCTACATTTAATTCTCCATCATATATTGGCAAATCAAATTTTACATCTAACTTAATCAAATATGTTTTCTTCTTTTTATTTTCAGGGCTATTAGGAGGTGTTGATGTAGAAGGATTTTTTCCTTTCCATTTGCCTTCTAGAGCATCTAGAGAAGGTTCTTCAGCACCTTTGTCTTGTTTGGAGGTTGAAGTACTTTCAGCTCGACCTTTCTTGAATTCTTGATACATCTTTTCTACCATGGCTCTCATAGTCATGAAACTGTCCATGAACTGAGATTCTGATTCCAAGGGAATCTCTTTTGTCATTTTCCTCCTAGGATAGACTCTTCCAATTTCTGGGTTAGCCTCAACCAGTTATCCTTCTCCTAACTTGAGCTTTGACCTAGTTAGCATTCAACAATTCAACACAAGCTTGTCTAACCTTAGAAAACCAAAGGTCTGATACCACTTGATCTGAAAATGAGATCTTAAATAATTATTAAAGTATTACAAACTCGTGCATGGATATGCCTAAGTTAATTAATGCAATGGATCGATAAGATTATGAAATACATAGACAATGAAGCAGCGAAAGATCATAATAGACAAACGCATATAAACACAACAAGTTTAATAAGGAGTTCACCCAATACTCCTGGGCTACATCTCCTGGTCCAGCCTTCAGTGGTGACCTCTCTATTATGTCTTCATAATAGAGTTTTACAAAAGTATGATCTCAAATTGAGTCTCAACACACAACAGATACAACAACAAGAGTTTTTCTTGAATCTATCAAGCCTCTCTGAGTACACAGACTCTCTCTATCACTCTCTATCTCTATCTTTGCTTTGTCTCAGCACCGCCTGCCTCTATCTTCTATTTTCTATGGCTTTAAAGCCAATCAATGCTGCCTGTTCATTTCCTCTTCTCAACTTTTTGTCCGGTCTCTATCTACTCAAATTCCTCTTCTAGCTTAAATAATCATTACATAATGCCTTTAGGAAGGTGGTTATCTAATCTAAAACGGATGAGGGCATCGAGCCTTTGAAATCCCTAAAACAACCACTCTCTGTTTACACAGAGAAATTCATTCAAACACAGGAAAAACCGCCAAAACATTGTTCATCTGGACTTCAAATATTCGTAAATGTGCCCTATTATCCCATCAGGTCTACCTATAAGTTGCTATCGCATGTCACATGCCCTTCTCCGTGGCTTCCCTTTGTATTTTTAAAATACATTAAAACACTAAAAATCCCGTAAAAATGGCTTTGGGTGGATTTGAAATATTATATATTTTCATTCCCGAACCCTTTTGGGTCTAATTTTCATTGCATTAGTGCTTCCCTTTGTATTTAGTTTAATAAACGAAATACACAAAAATACATTAAAAATGCCATTTGATGGATCTCAAATCTTGTGAAATAGCATTTATATTTCCATCGGGTTCGGCTGTCACATCGCACACACACACACACACAGATATATATATATATATATATATATACTTTCTCCTCTGTGTAGATTCGATTGCGATATCACGATGTGATTGATCGTAATCGCATATCACGATAACCCCTGGCCATTGTAAGTGCTCCTTTGTATTTGCCGACTAGGATTCTATGATGCAACATGGGCAGTCAATTTGTGCACTTGATCGACAGTCCTCGTTGACTCCGCCGATCGCCATTGCAAGTTCCATATGGTCTCTACCAATAACCTCCAATAGCCTTTGCTGATTGCGATTTGCCAATTGGATCTAGGCTGTTGATTGACCAGATCTGATGACTCCTATGCATCACTCCTTTGACCACCGATAAGCTTGTTTTTGCTGTTTTCTTGTGCTTTTCACCTCTTGATAGTGTTTTCCGATGTTTCTAAGGGTTCTTCCCATGCGATTGTTTTAATCTTTTGAATGATTTTTGAAGACTTAGAGGGTATTTGGATCCGTTTTGGATCAAAATCAATCACTAATCTAATGTTTCTATCTAAGTTGCAGAAGTAAAGAGCATCAAGCTATACTAAGGTGCAAGCAAAGAAACTAGACTAGATATGTTTTCAAGTGGAAGAGCAATCAGAGATCAAAATTGGTGAAAGGGGGACGTAAGGATGCAGTAGTGCATAGGGACTGTTGGTTCGATCAACAAACAGAAGATGGACAACGAAGATCTTATTGCGGGGGCTTGAGTGAATAGGAGAATGAACAGGGTAATGAAGCAGATTAACGGAGGAGATCTTATCACGAGGAATTAAATGAATGGATGGCCAAACAAGGTAATGAAGCAGATGAACAACGAAGATCTTATCGCGAGCGATTTAGTGAATAGATGAACGAACAAGGTAACGAAGCAGATGAATGGCGAAGATCTTATTGTGAGGATTTAAGTGAATGGATGGACAACTCGGGTAACAAAGTATATGAATGACGGAGATCGTATCGCGGGAAGAAAAAATGCGGAAATGATGGAGCGGGTTTCGAAGGCGATAAGCAGTTTCTCACGCACCCTCAAGGTTGTAAGATGTATTTCTGAATTTCACATGATTATCCTAACTGAGCGACACATAGCACGAGAAAACCACTTTTCTCACATGCTCTAGGGTGGATAATGGTCATGCAATAATCCGCGCGAGATTGCGCAATAGTTTTCAGATCAGGCTAGACAGATCAATGGTGGAGATCGGCCAAGCTAGTTGGTGATCGAGTGATGTGATAGTCGTTAGATCAGGCGAGGCAGATTGATGGGGGGTTTAAGATGCATAAAGTGTTGAGGTGATGTGATAGTCATTAGATCAGGCATGGTAGATCAATGGTGGGGATTTAAAGTGCATAAAGTAGGTGGAAGAATTCACGTGAGGTGGCAGTTGGATAAGCTAATTAATCAAACAATGATTGGGCAGGTTTATTGTGGATCAGACGGTGAGGAAATGATGCATGAAGAATGTATTGAAGGAGGTTTCAAATGAAAATGACAAAAAATCTAGTGAGTGTGAACAAGTAACTACATCAAACAACAAACTCCATAGCTCATGTGAGAACAAGATAGACTCTCTCTATCACTCTCTATCTCTATCTTTGCTCTGTCTCAGCACCGCCTGCCTCTATCTTCTATTTTCTATGGCTTTAAAGCCAATCGATGCTGCCTGTTCATTTCCTCTTCTCAACTTTCTGTCCGGTCTCTATCTACTCAAATTCCTCTTCTAGCTTAAATAATCATTACATAATGCCTTTAGGAAGGTGGTTATCTAATCTGAAACAGATGAGGGCATCGAGCCTTTGAAATCCCTAAAACAGCCACTCTCTGTTTACACAGAGAAATGCATTCAAACACATGAAAAACCGCCAAAACATTATTCATCTGGACTTCAAATATTCGTAAATGTGCCCTATTATCCCATCAGGTCTGCCTATAAGTTGCTATCGCATGTCTCATGCCCTTCTCCGTGACTTCCCTTTGTATTTTTAAAATACATTAAAACACTAAAAATCTCGTAAAAATGGCTTTGGGTGGATTTGAAATATTATATATTTTCATTCCCGAACCCTTTTGGGTCTGATTTTCATTGCATTAGTGCTTCCCTTTGTATTTAGTTTAACAAATGAAATACACAAAAATACATTAAAAATGCCATTTGACGGATCTCAAATCTTATGAAATAGCATTTATATTTCCATCGGGTTCGGCTGTCACATCGCACACACACACACACACACACACAAACAATATAATATATAATATATAATAAATATATAATATATATAATATAATAAATATATATAATATATATATATAATATAATATTTATATATATATATATTATATATATATATATATATAATATATATATAATATACTTTCTCCTCTGTGTAGATTCGATTGCGATATCACGATGTGATTGATCGTAATCGCATATCACGATAACCCCTGACCATTGTAAGTGCTCCTTTGTATTTTCCGACTGGGATTCTATGATGCAACATGGGAAGTCAATTTGTGCACTTGATCGACAGTCCTCGTTGACTCCGCCGATCGAAATTGCGAGTTCCATATGGTCTCTACCAATAACCTCCAATAGCCTTTGCTGATTGCGATTTTCCAATCGGATCTAGGCTGTTGATCGGCCAGATCTGATGACTCCTATGCATCACTCCTTTGACCACCGATAAGCTTGTTTTTGCTGTTTTCTTGTGCTTTTCACCTCTTGATAGTGTTTTCCGATGTTTCTAAGGGTTCTTCCCATGCGATTGTTTTAATCTTTTGAATGATTTTTGAAGACTTAGAGGGTATTTGGATCCATTTTGGATCAAAATCAATCACTAATCTAATGTTGCTATCTAAGTTGCAGAAGTAAAGAGCATCAAGCTATACTAAGGTGCAAGCAAAGAAACTAGACTAGATATGTTTTCAAGTGGAAGAGCAATCGGAGATCAAAATTGGTGAAAGGAGGACGTAAGGATGTAGTAGTGCATAGGGACTGTTGGTTCGATCAACAAACAGAAGATGGACAACGAAGATCTTATTGCGGGGGCTTAAGTGAATAAGAGAATGAACAGGGTAATGAAGCAGATTAACGGAGGAGATCTTATCACGAGGAATTAAATGAATGGATGGCCAAACAAGGTAATGAAGCAGATGAACAACGAAGATCTTATCGCGAGCGATTTAGTGAATAGATGAACGAACAAGGTAACGAAGCAAATGAATGGCGAAGATCTTATTGTGAGGATTTAAGTGAATGGATGGACAACTAGGGTAACAAATTATATGAATGGCGGAGATCGTATCGCGGGAAGAAACAATGCGTAAATGATGGAGCAGGTTTCGAAGGCGATAAGCAGTTTCTCACGCACCCTCAAGGTTGTAAGATGTATTTCTGAATTTCACATGATTATCCTAACTAAGCAACACATAGCACAAGAAAACCACTTTTCTCACATGCTCTAGGGTGGATAATGGTCATGCAATAATCTGCGCGAGATTGCGCAATAGTTGTCAGATCAGGCTAGACAGATCAACGGTGGAGATCGGCCAAGCTAGTTGGTGATCGAGTGACGTGATAGTCATTAGATCAGGTGAGGCAGATCGATGGGGGGATTTAAGATGCATAAAGTGTTGAGGTGATGTGATAGTCGTTAGATCAGGCATGGTAGATCAATGGTGGGGATTTAGAGTGCATAAAGTAGGTGGAAGAATTCACGTGAGGTGGAAGTTGGATAAGCTAATGAATCGAACAGTGATTGGGCAGGTTTATTGTGGATTAGACGGTGAGGAAATGATGCATGAAGAATGTATTGAAGGAGGTTTCAAATGAAAATGACAGAAAATCCAGTGAGTGTGAACAAGTAACTACATCAAACAACAAACTCCATAGCTCATGTGAGAACAAGAAACCTGTGTTTTTGGGGTTGCTGAAGGGTCTCTTCCTCAATTCATGGTGCCAGAGGGAGGAGGTGAGGCTGAGACACCTGTGAACAAACTTGTGGTGATGTTGTCCTCCTAGCTAACCTGTGAACTGAAAGAAGGCACAAATGGAAGTAAACTAAAGCACAATTGATCTACTTTACACTACTGTAAGCAGAATGCAGCTACTTAAGAAAATGAACAGAAAACAAGGAAGCTTCTTAAGCAAAAGAATAGAACCATGTTATACTATTGTAATGAAAATGTAGCTACTTAAGCAAATGAACAATGAAAACCAAAAATCTATGCTAGCATACATGTATAGTAAAGAGGAGATTTGGCTACTCAAGTTGGGCCCTAACCCAAGAGCTTCAGCCCTCTGAGTTAACTCAGTGTTGGCTCAAAACAAAACTCATCTTTATTATAAAAACCATGGACTACATAACAAACTCTCACAAGTCTTGCAACATAGAAATAAATTAGCCTCTCTATTTATACATCTGAAGTCTCCAACGACTTCCTTCAAACTTGGGAGGCTTGGTTCCCCACTCAAGATAAACTGGTTTTTGTCCCTTTCACTTGCTCAATTGTCTTCTAATCTTCAAAGTGATGGTTGTTTGCACTTCAAGCTGATGGAGGAATATTCAAATGGAGGGGTAGTAAATGGGGAGTGTCTGCCTCCTATAATTACTCTCCCTTGTCCCATTCAATTTTTTACCAATGTCTTTGCCACGGTTCCTTGCTTTTACCTTTTATTCCTGCATTTTTCCTTGCCTACATCCTTTATTCCTGCATTAAATGCACATTAGACCACAAAGCAAAATATCCAACTCTAACTCATCTCATAAGCAATATATAATCAAAAGTATGCAATAAGTTGTGAGAATAGTTGGTTTGACTAAGCTAGGAGGTGAATTAAGAACAATTAAGGCCCATATAATTACCCAATGATGAGGTTCATTATTATATTCTAGGGTGATCGACAACACTGTTACCAACAATATATTAAAACAAGTGTAATTTGTGATTTGTTAACAAAAACAAATAAGAACATGGAGTGGTTTTGAACCCAGTCACCAACAACTCTAATTCCAAATAAAACATATTCCAAACAATCATTCAATGGGAAAAACATTTATAATATTTGTCAACAGTAATACATTTTATCCATGCTCATTGGACTATAAACGAACGAAGGCCAAACAAAATAATGAGTGCATCAGCAGAGGTGAGGAGCCTTGACCTACTAGAAACATGACCATGGAGGTACCCTTCTGACATGAATTTCAAGAGATATTCTTAGGGAATATTTGCAAGAATATTTTTGATGCTTAAGAAACTTTTAGATTTTTTTGGGGCCAAATTTTGACAGTGACAAAATCATGCCAACTTTATACTCAAACGAACCATAATTTCACTAGGAATCTGATGGCGTATCATTTTTTGGATTTCAGTAGTAGATCTTCATTAAACATGCAAATATGAATCTTTGTGGAAGTATGAGGAATATAAAAGATTCTCTAAGGGTCAAATTTTGACATTTTTAGAACCAGACCAACTTTTACTCAAATTACTCAGTTTTTTGTAAGAAGTGCAGTGGTGAAGTTAGATTTATCACATGAGCAGCAAAATTCCTATCCACCAGTGAGAAATAATCTTTGGAGAATCTTTGAGATTCTTGAGGACCCAAATTTTGATGGTGATAGAAATGCATTAAATTTATAGTCATTTGACATGATTTCACATCACAAATTCAATAGTGTAGTCCATTTTTCAGTAGAGATGTGCATTTCCAGGCCATCCCTGGAAGTGGAGGTATATGATGTAGTGATGCCATGTCTTTCTTTTGATTTGATGAGATGATGTTTTTGATGTTGAGATCCTTGTTTACCATTCTATTAGAGGATAATTGTATGCCACTTCATGTGAGAATTAGATATCTTATCATACTAAACGAGGACCCATATGAGCGAGAGTTCCTATAGGAGAACGTCTCGTGGAGAGACATGCAACTCTCATTGAGGGATTTTATCCTTGTAATAACAAATAATACACCCCACTCTTGACATCAGGCCAGAGACATAACCCACACTGGGTGAAATTCATTATCAACTTATGTGTATTCTTTGTTTTGATGGTTTTCATTATGTTTCCTCTTCTTTAAAGTATGTACATGTGGTTTTTCATACTCTTTCACATGCAATTCTGCTAACATCACAGAAGTAACAGATCTTGGTTAATTTCAGTAGCGGAGAGAATCTAGATCAAGTTTATTATCAGAACAATCTTCTTGTTGATGTGAATTGTGAGTGTGGATGAAATCTAGAGATTGACTGTGAAACAAGAAGGAAAAAGGAGAACAAAAAATATCTCTATGAGCCCTTTTACAAGATGGCCAATGTGGTAGATTTAATGTATGTATATTATGAGGAGAAAATGGAAAGAGAGGAACAAGAGAAAGAAAGAGCAGAGGATGATGCTCCATATGCCCCTTTTTAGTGAACATTCTTCTTCTTCATCATATTCTCATCATTTAAATGAGGAGATCAATCAAAGCCTTCAAGCAAAGAATCCTGAACTAAGGAGACTTCTACAAAAATAAACAGAGGAGAAGTAAAGATTGCAACTTTAGTTACGAGCCACAAAACATGGTTAGTGAAGCCATCATAACCTACTTCAGAATCGACAACTAAGGTGTAGGTTTTAACCCTGTATAGAAATTACCTACATATGAATTCTAAAAAACAGAAAATAAACAATGGCGAAAGAATAAAACATAAAACATATATACACAGATATTTTCCCCTAGAT